>JACEFO010002455.1:1800000-2098196 GCA_015342445.1 Digitaria exilis | reverse complement strand
CTGGGCGAGGGGGATCCCCTTGCGTGACGCTGGGGGATCCTCTACAGGGCTCTTGGCACGGAGCGGGACGGAATCGCGGCCTGTGGGACGGCGCAGGCACGGCGCGCGCGGCTGGCGGCTAGTGGCCGAGCGAGCTCGCCCTGATGGCGCTCGCGCGGCGCGAGCAAGGTGGCCTTGTCGACGGTGATGTGAAGGCTCGGGAAGGGTTGACAAACGCAAGACGACACGCGCCACCCGACGCCGTGGCTCGGCCAGCTCGGCGCGGCCTCCGCCGCTCGCCGGCCACGTGGCGGCCGACTCCCGGCCGGAGCAGGGCCGCGCCAGGGCGACTGTTGGCGCCCGTGGAGCTCCTTTTGCCCTTTTGAAATTTCTCCAAAAATTTGAACTGAACATAAAAAGTGAGAAAATAAAAGTTGGAGTTTGAGAGGTGGGACACAACTTTGTTTTTGGGGTGAACTTGAAATTTCAAATTTTTCGAGCTCAAACAACCCAAATTCAAAAAGGTGTTCAGAACTGTTTTTCGAGTTTTTGAGGGGCTAAACTGCAAAATTTTCAAAAGTTCCAAACAGTGACTAGGCCTTATTGTGATGACAAACAACTTTTATTTTTGGAGATTTTCAAAGTTTAGTACAAACTTCTTGAGATTTCAGTTGGGTGTCATACAACCTTGTTTTTTGAATTTCAATTTGAATTTTTGATGGATTTTTGAATCCTAACACCATTATTTCCCTTTTTGCACTTGTTTTAAATGTACTTTTAATACTTTGACATCTTTAATACTTTGACATCAGAGATGTCACAGCCTACCCCCCTTAAAAGGAATCTCGTCCCGAGATTCGATTAAACATAGGAATAAGGCGGGAAAAGTACCTTTGGCTTAAGAAAGAATGTCGGGGTAATTCTTCTTAAGATAGTCTTCGGTTTCCCACGTGGCTTCATCTTCGGAGTGATGACTCCACTGAATTTTGTACATTTTAACTCCTTTCCTTCGTGTTTGTCTCTCTTTCTCATCGAGGATTTTAATGGGATGCTCATCATAGGAGAGATCCGGTTCAACCGAGAGTTCTTCCGCTTCCTTTACAAGGTCAGGGCCATAGGTATACCTCTCGCCTGCCTGGGACCAACACAACAGGGTCCGACATCTTCTACCATATAAGGCTTCGAAAGGTGCCATTTTAAGACTCGCTTGGTAGCTGTTGTTATAGGAGAATTCGGCCAGAGATAAACATTTCTCCCAATTCTTCCCATAATGGATAACACAAGCTCGAAGCATATCCTCAAGTATTTGATTTACTCTTTCCGACTGCCCGTCGGTTTGAGGGTGATATGCTGAACTACGGATCAGTTTAGTGCCTAGGGATAGTTGCAATTGTTCCCAAAAGCGTGCTACGAACTGAGTACCACGATCTGAAATTATCGTCTTGGGTACCCCATGTAGACAGACGATCTGTTCCAAATAAATCTCAGCGTACCTCTTAGCGGTATAAATGGCATTGACCGGAATAAAATGTGCGGTTTTGGTAAGGCGATCCACAATTACCCAAATAGAGTCATGCCCCTGAGGGGTTCTGGGAAGTCCAACAATGAAGTCCATGCTTATATCTTCCCACTTCCATGAGGGAATAGGTAGAGGTTGAAGCGTACCTGCTACCTTCAAGTGGCTAGCCTTAACCCGCTGACACGTGTCAGATTCCGACACATACGTGGCAATTTCTCGCTTCATCCGAGTCCACCAAAAGTTTTTGTTTCAAATCTTGGTACATTTTGGTGCTACCGGGATGGATAGAAAATTTAGAGAAATGGGCCTCCTCCATAACCTTACTTCGGAGTTCCGTGTTTTTGGGCACCACGATGCGATGTCCAAACCACATCACTCCCTGCCCATCTAACCGGAAACACTTGTATTTTTCTTTCACCTTCTCCTTTGACAATTTCCTTTTAAGTATTTTAATCTTCGCGTCATTTAATTGGGCTTCAACAATCTGATCGTGCAAGGTTGGTTCAACAGAGATATGGTTGAAGTACCCATGTGGAACAATCTCTAAGTTGAGCCTTGCCATTTCATGGCACAAGGTGTCAGCGTAGGACTCCACGGAAAGACAATGACAATGAGCCTTGCGGCTTAGTGCATCCACAACCACATTTGCCTTGCCGGGGTGATAACGCACACTAAGGTCATAGTCCTTTGCTAACTCCAACCATCTTCGCTGCCTCATATTCAAATGTGCCTGAGTGAAGACATATTTGAGGCTCTTGTGGTCGGTGTATATGTTGCATGGAACACCCATCAGATAGTGTCTCCACATCTTGAGAGCATGAATAACCGCTGCTAACTCAAGATCATGCGTGGGGTAGTTTTGCTCATGAGGCCGAAGTGCTCGAGAAGCATAAGCAATGACTCGGTTCTCTTGCATGAGGACACAGCCAAGTCCGGTGCCTGATGCATCACAATAGACATCATAGGGCTTGGTGCAATCGGGCTGAGCTAAAACTGGGGCTGAAGTTAAATGTTTTCTCAAAGTGTGGAAAGCTTCATCGCATTTGTCATTCCACTCAAATTTGACTCCCTTCTTTAAGAGTTCGGTCATGGGTTTCGCAATCCGAGAGAAGTCCGGAATAAAACGGCGATAATAACCGGCTAAACCCAGAAAACTCCGAATTTCGTGGACAGAGGTAGGTGGTTGCCAATCCAGCACCTCTTGCACTTTGGTTGGATCCACGGATATACCATCCTTGGAAACCGTGTGACCTAAGAATTTCACGCTCTCTAGCCAGAATTCACATTTGGAGAACTTGGCGTAGAGCTGGTGGTCTCTCAACCTTTGAAGAACAATTGGAAGGTGCTCGGCATGCTCTTCCTCATTCTTGGAATATATAAGGATGTCGTCAATGAAAACCACCATGAACTTGTCTAGTTCAGACATGAAAACCGAATTCATGAGGTACATGAAGTAGGCTGGGGCATTGGTGAGTCCAAAAGACATAACCAAAAATTCATAAAGCCCGTAACGAGTAGAAAGGCAGTCTTTGGAATGTCGCAAGGCCGGATTTTTATTTGGTGATAGCCAGAGCGAAGGTCAATCTTGGAGAACACTCTGGCGCCAGCTAGTTGGTCAAACAGGACATCACTACGGGGGAGTGGGTACTTGTTTTTAATAGTCACCGCATTGAGAGGCCGGTAATCGATACACAACCTCAAAGAATGGTCCTTCTTCTTCACAAAGATAGCGGGACATCCCCAAGGGGACACACTTGGACGTATGAAACCCTTGTCTAGCAGTTCTTGGAGTTGAATTTTTAATTCAGCCATTTCATTGGGTGGCATTCTATATGGTCTCTTTGATATAGGTGCTGTGCCAGGTTGGAGTTCAATCACAAATTCAATGTCCCTATCCGGCGGCATCCCAGGTAAGTCATCCGAAAAAACATCGGCATACTCACATACCACCGGAATGTCCTTTAGTTACGTTTCTACCATTGTGTAAGCACAAGCATTGACACAATTCCGTTGTGGCAGATATAGCACACTAGGACCATGTGTAGGCGAGTTTATTTCAACAACTCGTTCCGCAACATCTAGCACAACCTTATGTTGAGTCATCCAATTGGCTCCCAACACAATGTCAATCCCTTCCATACCAAGCAGAATTAAATCAGTAGGAAATATTTTACTTCCCAGCCTAATTGGAACTCTTCGGGAGACTTGGTTGGATGCTATTTTACCTCCCGCAGTTGATATCACATATGATGATTTGGTATGGTAAGATTTTAACCCACATTTTGCATAAAATCTTGTGCTTATAAAACTATGTGTTGCCCCGGAATCAAACAATATCACAGCAGGTTGAGTGTGGATAGGAAGGTACCAGTCATGTCTGGGGCTCCCTCGGGTAGGTCGGCCAAAGTGGTGTAGTTAAGCCTTCGTTGTCGGACCTGCACACACTGCTGCTGTTTGCCCTTGTTTTGCTGATTCCCTGGGCGCTGGTTTTGTTGCTTGTTCTGCGGGCAGTCCTTGATAAAGTGACTGTTACTGCCACACTTGAAGCATTGATAGCCGGCTGCAGGGCGAGCTGGCTGTTGAGCATTCTGCCTTGGCGCCGGTTGCTGCTGCGGCGGTGGAGGGAAACAGGGCGCATTAGGCTGTGGTGTCCTAGCAACCCATCCACCTCCCTGAGGTGCCCTGGACTGTCCTTGCGGTGCAGCCGGGGGAACCAAACGGAATCTCTGCGGCTACGCGCTCGAGGGTCCAGCGGGAGCTTTCCTCTTCTTCTCCGCCTTGTGCACCGTGTTGGCGTCTTCTTGGGCGATGGCGAGGTTCACAAGATCGCCATATGTGGCAGCACGGGTGGTGGCCAATTGAGCTTTTAACTTGGTATTGAGGCCACGTCAAAACCTCTCCAACTTCTTCTCGTCAGAATCGGCGTGATGACCCGCGTACGGGCACAGACCATTGAAGGCCTGGGCGTATTGGAGCACCGTGCGGGTACCCTGGGTCAGAGCCAGAAATTCGTTCAACTTCCGCTCTACCAAGCCGGCAGGAATATGATGAGCCTTGAACGCTGTCTTGAACTCATCCCATTCAACCACATGACCCTCTTGCTGCAGGGCCAAGTAATTCTCCCACCATAGGAAAGCGGGGCCGCGGAGTTGCTGCGCCGCGAAAACTACCTTGCGGCTGGAAGTGCAAGGCGTGGTCAAGATGGTGAACTTGGACTCGATGGCTCGAATCCACATATCGGCCTTCAGGGGCTCATCGGCTCTTGAGAATATCGGCGGGTGTGTAGCCAGAAAATCCTCATATTGGGCCACTTGAGGCTGAGGAGCCTGTTGACCTCCCTGCTATAGCATCTGCTATTGCATCATTTGTTGCTGATGCTGCAGGTTCTGTAGGATTTCCGTTTGCGTAGCATACAACTGTTGCCACGTCGGAGGTTGCTGCGGTGGCGGAGGTGGTGGCGGCTGTTGCTGCCCCTCTAGCCCTTGCTGGTTAGCATTGGAGCCACTAGCGTCATGACCGCTGCGGGTGATTACCATCTGCAGTAGGTACTTGTATTAGCCACACTTCATAAGCTTGCATAATGATGACAAGATAGAACGTGGCAATATAATGAAGTTTACTGCGTAAGAACGACATATCAACAAGCAGTTCGGAAGAAAAATCATATCTCCCAACAGGAAGCAAGTCAAATTCTCCAATTCGGTCAGTAGCTCGAAAATTTCATGCTCTACAACTTTCATGTTTGGCTCATATTCAAATTCGGACTGGAACTAAGCCGAAAAATTCAATCCTCAGCTCTCTGCGTTTGCTGTTTTACAGCAGGCCGAGCTGCAGTGTTTTGGTTGCCATTTTTACTTCGCTTAACCAATGGGGTTGAATTTTGGTGAACATTTCGTTTGACAAATTCCAAACAACTTTGTAGTTCACATCACAGCCCAGAAATGAATGGAACCCATCAATAATTAAAACAAGGTTAGCTGCAGAATGTTTTCCACACAGCCATTACAACCTTCACCAAGTTTTGGATCACAACCACACCATTAAATTACATTGTCTCAAAAGATTTAAAAGGGGAGCTCAACTCCATCTAGCCTATTACAACATGAAGCCAAAATTTAGGCTAAGCGGAGGAGTAATCTTGCTACTACCACTTCTAAAAGTCATCTAGGTTGTTAGCGGTAGCCTCGCTGCCCATAGGTGATGGTGGAGCTGGTAGGGGCGGCATGTCATCCTCGGTATCCATGTCGGAATCGGGGGCCTCTCCTTCCCCTTGCTCTCCTTCTTGCTCAAGAAGGTGCTGAGCATCATGGGCGGCTAACATAGCATTAGCATGCTCCAAAGTACCGTGTACCTCCTCAAGCTCTTCTCTTGTTTGTGCTAGCTCATTTTGGACATTGTTGTGCGCGATGTGGAGGTCATTCAATTGCCTCTCCAAATCAGCAATCATGGCGTCTCTGGTGCTCACCTCAATGGACAATGAGGTCCTCTCAACCCCAATGTCACGGGCACGGGCAGACATGTCCATGGCAAGGTTGAGCATCTCGCTCTGCGACCGTCCTAAAAGTGCCTGCAAGCGGTGGTAAGCTCGGATCCACCTCATCATAAGCGCAGCTGCAGCGACGGGATTCTCCGCCATCCTCAAAGGGGAGCTAAGATAGCGTCTCATCCAATGGGGATCATCCGGCTGAGTCGGTGGGAACAACCCAAGCAACTGGTGCTCCACCAATTTCTGGTTCTGAGCACAAAAAGAACTAATGCCATTCAAGGCAGCTAGTTCACAAGTCGTCTCCATGTGGTGTCCATGAGCTTCCACACTCCAAGTGGGGGAGCTAGGACATGGTGGATGGCGATATACCACCAAACGCACACGAGAACGGGTCACACCACGGTCTCGGATGAGGGTTCTCTCATATTGTGGCGGGGTAGGGTAGTCGAGCGCCTGCAAAACTGACCACAGAATGCTAGGAAACCTTCCCATCCTAGGCAGTCTGAAAAGGAAACCTCGTTGGGGTAGCTGGCCAAGTCAGCGTGAGCGTCCATTCTGAACCCAAAAGAAAAGGGCAAGGGTGAGAACAGGTTAGCGCCAAGAAAACAAAACAGATTCTGGACAGTTTAGTAAAAATTATAAAACTCGAAATCTACCAGCTCAAAAATTCCCAAAGTTGGCCAAGACATTGCTTAAGTAATTTCAAACTAGTTTCATGTTGGAGATTTGAGCAGAAACTGTCGTTAAGATGGTGTAAAAATTCAATTTTTATCTCACTGTTCACAGATATTTCCAGCAGACAGGGGGTTACCATTTTAAACATAACTCCAGTTCTACTGAACCATTTTCGTTGAAATTTCTACAGCATAAACTTCATAACATTTATGAAAACCTTCATGTTGAACACTTTCATTTGACAACGTTTTCAGTTTCGAATTGATGGTGCAAACAGATTGGTTTCAGCAGAATTTCGGTTTGTTATTCGAATTTCGATGGCGGGTCGATTGGTCACGCATTAAGGTTCAATATTATTTTAGTGAAATGCAAGGCATGAGCGGCCTTTTCGTTCTCACCAACACACATGCCAATAAACTTTTGGCCTATAAAGTTAGTGCCGGTGGCTAGACAATATCCCTCACTCCCTATATTAACTAGCCGAACTTTTCTAACCGTTCAACATACGGAATCGTGGTTAGTGTACCTGCAGAAAATTCCATTCCAGAGCATATATAATCAACCTTTCGTGCCAGCACTCACGAAAGCGTCTCCATACATTACCACCCACTATAGAGGTGGCACCCGAACGTTTAACATTGAACGGGCAATGTTCATATGTCACCAAGGCAACATATTGACAATTTCATACGCTCATGAATAGCGTATTGACTTTGTGCCGCCATCATATTTGCATATGATGCCGTGGTACGCTACAGCAATCACCGTACCTTGCGCCCACCAAGCTATTCTATTTTCATACGCCATCACAGCGTATTGACTATGTGCCGCCACTATATTTTCATATAGTGCCGTGGTACGTTACAGTAATCGCCGTACCTTGCGCCCACCATGCTACTATATTTTCATACGCCATCACAGCGTATTGACTATGTGCCGCCACTTTATTTTCATATAGTGCCGTGGTATGTTACAACAATCGTCGTACCTTGCGCCCACCATGCTTCTATTTTCATACGCCATCACAACGTATTGACTATGTGCCGCCACTATATTTTCATATAGTGCCGTGGTACGTTACAGCAATCGCCGTACCTTGCGCCCACCATTGCGTACAGTAAATGACAGAATGAAATGTGCTGGAAGTCAGTATAATATATTATTTGCCACCTATCATATCGTGATCCCTTAACCCACATAGGCTTCACGCTCTAGGTAACATCCTTAACGGTCCTAAGAATAACCTTCCTTCGCAAAGCGCGGCGGAAGTACGAGTTGGCAAATTTTATTTCAAAATGTTTATTTAAGGTTTGTTGCTCTCTCCGGTGCGCTGTTTCGGCTCTGATACCAGCTGTGGCGGACCACTCCGAAATTATTCCAAGTTAAGTACCCCGGGACCACTAATTGAGTAGTCAGGCACTTAATCCGGAATAAGCTGGATCGCCGTCGGATTAAACCCGATTTAACCACGTACTTTTCTCGATCGGAACAACAGCACGCCCACACGAAGGTGAGTTCCAGAGATTACAACATTCCACAATTTAACATACATAAACAGTATCTCAAGTTATTACAAACCAAGTTCGAATTTAAATCAGAGTATCAAACTCAAGCAGCGGAAATAAATAGTTCATTGCAGCGGAAATAAATAAACTAACAACGATACAACGTAACACCATGATGAAGCCTGCCACGGTGCTACTCCTCCCGTTCCTCGGCAGAGGACGGAACCCACTCGATGTGCCATCCAGGGGGAACCTGGGTAGGCCAAGTCATGGCATCGACTGCCACATCCAACACTGTACCTGTAAATAAAAGCCACAAGCAAGGCTGAGTATACTAATACTCAGCAAGGCTTACCCGTCGGGTGAAAACTACATCACCGACATCTAGACATGAGAGGATTTTGGCTGGTGGGTTTGTTTGCCAAAAAGCAACTAAGAGTAGATCCTTACTTTCATGGTTTTAGCATCATATTCTAGTAGATTTAACCATTCTAGATTAGCATCCTCTCTAAGCATACAAGTGGTGCAATACAATTTATTTCATACAACATGTTCATCAATCTCATAGTTCCACTTGTTACTCAATGCAACAAGGCGGTCAAGCAGTCTCATTAACCGCGAGAAGCGGACAGTTCGAACCGAATTTTGCTACCTGGCCAGGGGAAACCCAACACACATGGATAATGCTTGCTATAAAAGGTACAAGCACTTCCCAACCTTTCCCATCGATCCACAATTCGGATCCGAATCCACCTTCCTTAGGATAGAGGTTTACTGCTTCACTCACAGTCTCACGCATATATCCACAAGTGTACGGCAGGGGAAACAAAGTTTCCAAGGAGAGATGGCTATCGGCCCTAGCTGCTTCAATCTGGTACCGGGCTTACCGATTCCCATATATCGGCATGCATGTGGTACGTTCAAAAACTTGACACACTCAACCACACGTGTCGACCTTAAATCCATTATCATACACGGACGGGAGATCTACATCTACCATCCCGCCCGTCAATCCTTATGATTCCAACATAAGTAAAGACAAGCAACTCCTATGTCTCGCGAGTGACAGGAAATCACTCGACTTGTAACGGACCTAAAGCAATGCCCTATCGATCCTTTCATACTAGTGTTGCAAGTCATAGGTATTAGAAATGTGCAGCTAAGGTATTCAATCAACTCCTTGAAACGTAAATGCACAAGCATAGGGAATTCATAGATGCATAAACTTTAAAGGTTAGGTTATGCTCCGGGGCTTGCCTTCTTGCGCTAGCTGGGGGTTAGCCTCCGGGTCGATTGTTCCTTCGCCGGCACCGTTCTCCGGGGTGCCTTCACCGTCGGTGGGGATGAGGTGGTAGAAGCCGTTCGGAATAGCGCCTTCTACATGAGATGCATAACTTATAGCGGCTGCCTATTGATTCCAAAACTAAGGCCTTGAAGGCCATATTCACCTAGACATGCTTAAGTACTACTTTCTTCTTCAAATAAAATTAGAGGAGGGGTGTGGAAAAATTTTTACACATCTTAGATGGTGATTGTGTACATATATAAAAGAATTTCTATTTATTATTTTGTAGATTGGGTGCTGTTCTGAAATTTTGAACCTTTCCATGTTTTATTTTAATTAATTATCAAAAAGGTTTATTCTTTTATATAACTCAATTCCACCTTAATTTTCTTCTCATTTTTGTTTCTCAATTTCTGTTCGTCCTTTTTATCTATAAACTTTATGACAGCTACTGGAGTATAAGAGTTAGGGTCACTACAAAATTTAGCTAAATCTGAGCTACACAAAATTTATTAAAAATAGTTCAAACTCTTGCCTACAGAAATGAAATAATTTCAAATAAAATTGAAAATACATTCAAATCAGGAAATTTTCCTACCAGAGCTTGTCATGAGTACAAGGAAGGCTCTGGCCAAGTGGTGGCTCAAAATGACCCTTGGTCAGTCCTCAATAAATTTCTATCCAAAAACACATATCTATTTATTTGCTAGTCTATACAGAGCAAAAATTACGTTTTGCACTTTTAACAGATGTGCTAACAATTTTTTAGGCCTCTGGAGAAAAATGGTGATTTTTAGCTGCACAGATTATTTTTAATAATTTCTGTACTACAAAAAGACAGAAAACACAATTTAATTCATAACTGAAGCTACAGTCCATATTTTTAGGTCCCCTTTGGACACAAGGTGTCCAAAGTCACTATAAAAAACATATCCAAAGCTCAGCCCTAGCGGAGCTCTGGATTTGAAATGGTGCACAAGTTTCTAAATTCACAATTTGAATTTTAATTCAAAATTGGTTCACCAAAAGTATATACATGCTTAAATGAGATTGGAGTTTACAATCTCACGAATCCAGGAAGTATTTTTGTGGATTTTTCTGATTTTTGTACGAGTTTTAGCGGATTTTACAAGATTCGGGAAAAAAATAGATCTAGGTTTAAGAATCTTTTTACGCTGGAGACCCTAGAACTTTTAAAACTTCGCGAACAAGTCCCTGACTTTTACACTGGGAACCCTGGAAAAACGAAGACGATGAACATATGCCCTCGGCTCGTCGCCGTAGTTGCGCCGGCCAAACGACGGCGAGCTAGGGTCGGGGAAGTGGGGGAGAAGAACCAGGGGCTCACCACGAGTCGATTGGTGGCGGTTGGGAGGCCGGGGGAAGCTCGGAGTTCGCCGGCGACGTGCGGTGGCGGTGCGGCCGCCGCGAGCTCGATTCCGGCGAGGGTAGTGGGTCTCATCGGGGTTGGAGGGGTCCTAGAGCACCAGTGGAACTCGGGGAAGCTGTTGGCGTGCTCGGTTGACCTCGGGGAAGGCTCGAAGTAGCGTCTCGACGTGAGGGTGCTCCGGTGGCCGAAAAATGGAGATTTGGGGGAAATCTCGATTTCTCGCCGGAGAAGCAATGATAGCTCGAGAGGAGTGGGGGAAAAGGAGGCTAGTGAAGAGGTCTAGCTCCGTGCGCAAGGAATTTGGGAATGGTGGAGAGTGTAGGACGAATTTCGTCCCGAAGCTCAGCTCGGTCCGTGCGGCGCGAGGTTGAAGACGATGGAGCGAGGCGCGAGGAGAGGGAGAAGGACTGGGCACTGGCTGGGGGAAGGGAAGAGGATGCTCAGTGAAGCGTTTGGGGTGCTTGGGCACGCTAGAGAGGCACTGTGCTGCCTCGGGAGCGTGCGCACGCACGGCTCGGCGCGAGCAGACCGCCATGAGTGTGGCGCGAGCTCGGGCAGCGCGCGAGCGACTTGACTGGGCGAGGGGGATCCTTGCGTGACGCTGGGGGATCCTCTACAGGGCTTCTTGGCACGGAGCGGGACGGAATCGCGGCCTGCGGGACGGCGCAGCGCGGCGCGCGCGGCTGCGGCCAGTGGCCGAGCGAGCTCGCCATGATGGCGCTCGCGCGGCGCGAGGCAAGGCGGCCTGTCGACGGCGATGTGAAGGCTCGGGAAGGGTTGGACAAACGCAAGACGACACGTGCCACCCGACGCCACGGCCGGAGCAGGGGCGCGCCAGGGCGACTGTTGGCGCCCGTGGAGCTCCTTTTGCCCTTTTGAAATTTCTCAAAAAATTTGAACTGAACATGAAAAAGTGTGAAAATAAAAGTTGGAGTTTGAGAGGTGGGACACAACTTTCTTTTTGGGGTGAACTTGAAATTTCATATTTTTCGAGCTCAAACAACCCAAATTCAAAAAGGTGTTCAGAACTATTTTTCGAGTTTTTGAGGGGCTAAACTGCAACATTTTCAAAAGTTCCAAACAGTGACTAGGCCTTATTTGTGATGACAAACAACTTTTATTTTTGGAGATTTTCAAGTTTAGTACAAAATTCTTGAGATTTCAGTTGGGTGTCAAACTACCTTGTTTTTGAATTTCAATTTGAATTTTTGATGGATTTTTGTATCCTAACACCATTATTTCCCTTTTTGCACTTGTTTTAAATGTACTTTTAATACTTTGACATCTTTAATACTTTGACATCAGAGATGTCACACCGCCGACACCCACCTCGAAGCCAAAGCTCAAGGGCTCGGGGGCAAGGCGGAACCATCTGGTTCGCCTTACCCACCTCGCAGCCAAAGCTCAAGCGCTCGGGGGCTCGGGGGCTTGGCAGAACCATCGGGTTTGCCTAGCTCACCTCACAGCCAAAGTTTAAAGGCTCAGAGGCCCGATCGGTAACCAAGAATTACCAAGAAACAAAGCTCACCCAGTAAAGGCCGTTCAAGTGCCGCCTCCCAACTAGTTTGCGAAGAAACTAGAAGGCAGACCCCACTCGGGGGCTGGCAGGGGCATAGCCATAAGAAAAACAAACAAAAGCCCACGCGTAAGGGGCTAAAAAAGACGACGAAAAAGAAGAGAAGTAAACTACTTATTACAAATATTCAAAGTATGGGAGTCCCCTCAATGCGGAACCCCCCAGAAGTTCAAAGTTTAAGTCCCTCTACGCGAGGGCACGGCAGTAACAGCAGAAATGAAAAATATGTTTTCAGAGGGCCTGGTCGGGGTCGGCGCCGTCCACCGGGTTGCCCTCCATGTCAGTCGCGGGCGCCAGGTCGTTGGCGAATTGCTCCGCAGGAGCCCTGAGTTCCTCGGCCATGGCGTCCAGGGCCTCCGAGGTGAACTCGTTGGGGAAGCCGGCGGCCATCCTGTCGAAGCGGATCCCGTCGTAGTGGGAGCGCACCACCGTGAAGGCCTCCTGGACGCCGCGCACCAGCGACTGCTTGGCGAGGGCTCCGACACACGCAGGGACAAGGTCGAGCTCCACCAGGAGACGCGTGGGGTTGCCGCTCAGTGGCACCTCGAGAGCGTCCAGCATCGAGACGGCCACAGTGCGCAGCTCTCCGCAGCACTCCGCCGCGCGGTGGAGATCCTCGGGAGCCGCTCAATGTCCTCGGACAGAGGGAACCCGAGCCTCGAAAGGACCGCCCCCGCCGCGTCACGCCCCCTCCCTCAGGGTGTCGATCTGAGCTTGGAACCCTGGAAGGCCGGCACGTGAGATCGTCGCCAAACCAGCACAAGTATTTGAGGAAAGAAGTGACTAGGAAGTGGAACATACCGCTGCGGACGTCGGTGGCATCGGTGCGGATGCTGCCCAGCTCGGCGCGCAGCGTGGAAAGCTCTTCCTAGTGCGCCGAGGACTGAGTGGCCAGCTCGCGCTCCAGCTCTGAGATCCGGCGGGCGCAGCCTGCGGCCTCGTCGCGCGCGCTGGCCTCGGCGTCCCTCAACGAGTTGGCGACGTCCCACACCCGGCGAGCCTGGTTGATGGCCTCCTGCTCGATGCTCCGGGTCCGGGAGAGCACCAGCAACATCGACTGCGGTGATCAACGAACCAAGCCAGGGCCGTGATGAAGTCAGGCTCGAAAAACAATCGTATAGCTAAGCGAAGATAAGAAGAAGGGGGTAGATCACATACCCGGCTGGAGGGGATCGCCACGGTGCGGAGCGTTAGGGCCATCTGCAGGAGCGTCGTGGGGAAGGCGGCCATCTGCTGAAGGCTCTCCAGCCAGGCGTCGATCTGCAGGATGTGCTCGGGGTCGACCGTAGGCTCACCCCGGGCAGGCGGGGCGACCCCATGGTCGCCGCCCGACCCCGAGGGTCCCACTGGCGCGGCAGTGGGTGGCGGCGCCAAGACCGACACCAGCGTAAGCGCTGATGACGCCGCGGGAGGCTCTGACTCGGAGCGTACCTGCACCTCCGCCTCGCGGAAGAGGTCCTCCACAGACCACCGACTCACCTCCACGCGCTCTCTAGGGTTCATCGAGAGCGGCTCGGAGGCGGTCGGCACGACTAGAGGTGCGGTGGGCACCTCCGTGGGAGCGTCCACCACAACGCCCCCGATGGGCGCCGCCGCAGCCGGGAGGGGCTCCGTGACGCTCGCCACCAGCAGCGGCCCATGCGGACGCATCGACGTCCATCGCCTGCTCCGCCGACCCCGCGACCTCCTCGGCCACGGGCGATGAGGCCAGCACGTATATGACCCCCGCTCCGACCGGGGGAGAAGGGGCTGGCGGAGACGGAGCGGCGGCCATCTGGGCGGGCTCCACGCTCCCGAGGTCGGGGGGTGGAGCCGACCCCTCAGCTCTGGTCGGGCACGGGTCGGCGCGCCGAGGCTCGGCGGCCGCCCTTGGCTCCAAGGAGTCAGGGCCGACCGCGGGCGGTGCGTCTCGACGGAGATGCTTCACCGGGGCTCCGCTGGGACCCGACTTCTGTCCGATCCGGCTGCAAGCATGACAACATTGCTATAGACGCTAACGGCATGGGTAATGAAAGGAAAACAGAACAGCGAGGGAACTTAGACGAACCTGCTCGACGTGCGGGGACGGCGAACTGCCAGCCGCACCGTCTTGGAGGAGTAGGACGAACGCGCACGGGATGCCCCCACCGGCGGGGCGCCCGGAGGTGGGGAAGGAAGCTCGTCCACGTCGATGGGCACTGACCGTTGCTCGCCGTGCGCCACGGGGTCCACCACGGTGCAGTCCCCCAGCAGAGGGGAAGAACCTCCAGGGTTCTCCTCCTCGTCGCACGAAGAGGCCAGGTCCGACCCGACCTCTTCCCCCCCGGTGCTCCTTGCGCTCCCTCTCACGCCTCCGCTCTTCCCGGTCGAGGCGCTTCTTGGTGTCCTCCCTCTTGCGCTTCCGGGCGGCCTCTCCGGCCTCACGGTTCCTCCGCCGAACCTCATCGAGGGCGGGCTGCTCCTCCGGTAAGACCCCTCTCGAGGCACGAAGGCCCCCTGGAGCCTCGCGGGACTGCAGGTTGGAGACGTCAAGTTGACTCACGAAAAAGAGAACAGAAAAAGACCAAGACAAAAACAAGATACGATGGAATAAACAACTTACGAGGTCCACAGCCCCAGAACCCGGGAGCATCGGTGGCTGACCCGGGGTGGGGATCACCATGGAGGCGGCCTGCTGAGAGTCGACGAGCTCCGCCAGCCGAGCCCGTACCTCGTCCTCCGAAGGGACAACGCGCGACACGAGGCTAACGCGGAGTTCAGCCTCGGAGGTCGTGGGGAGCATCTCGAAGAGGCGCAGTGGTCGGGCCATGAGTGGGGCGACGCGGCGCCAGTGGAAGGCCTCCGCGATGCCAATGCCGGTGAGGCCGCATGACCGGAGCTTGGCGAGGCAGTCGAAATGCGGCGCCAGCTTCTTGCGATCGGAGGCCTCGGGGCCGTACTGCCAGTGTGCCGGCTCCTTAGCCGGCGGCGAGCGCGTGTCTCTTCGGGTAGAACCATCTCTTGTTCCAATCTTTGTTGGAACCCTGCAACTCCGAGCGCGGGAACTTGTCCACGCGGGACTGCTTCGCCTGCAGCGAGCAGTACCCCCACAGGGCCAAGATGCCGTGCGGGCGGATGAGCGCCGCCTTGAAGAAGAGGAGGAAGGGGTTTAAATCTGGGTCGGTGCCCAGGTAGCCCTCGCATAGGGCCACGAAGTTGGCCATCTGCTTGACCCCGTTCGGGGCGAGGGCGTGGAGCTCCACCCCGAAGTGGTAGAGCACCTCGCGGACGAAGCGGTGAGCTGGCACGGCGAAACCACGGACGTGGTACGCCATGAAGCTCACCACGTACCCTGCCGGTGGCGACGGGGTCTTGTGGGAGGGATGGGGCGAGATCCATTCCTCCTGGGCGGTGCGTGGGCAGAGGAGCCCTCGAGAAACGAGCGACTCGAGGGCGGCAACGGTCGCGGTCGAGCGCGCCCACGGGCGAAGCTGCACCGATGAAGAAGAACCCTTCGAGGCCATCTCGACGGTGGGGAACTTGGAGAGAGGCGAGGTTGAAGATTGGAACGATGGAGGCGATGAAGAGCGAACGGGAGCAAGGAGATGGAAACTGCGACGGGAAGCGAGGAGCGTACCCTGTTACGCCGACGCTGCTTTATATAGGGGCGGCAGGGTGGCGGGCGACCGCACCGAGGAGGCGCACGACCGAGCGCTCTCAGCCCTCGGTTCGGATCCAACGGCTCTAGGTGCGCCCGACGTGCGCGCGTGGCACGAGGCGGCGGATTAGGGCATTAACTGCCCTTCATGCTCGCACGCCTCGTCGGGCCCACCATGACCACGAGGTCAAGTCCGGAGCCTGACCGCCGCGTCGTGTCGCAATCGATGAGCGGGTCTGTTCCCGTCAACAGCTGGATAGGCCGCCGCGATTCATGGGCCCAGCTGAATCCCCGCAATCTACCGCAATCCTGGCCCCACGCTGAAGGACACAGGTCGACGCTTCGCGAAGAAGGTCGCAACCTCCGTGGTGTGTTGGGCACCGAGCATCCCCGTCGAGGCGTTACCCTGGTGGTGCCCCTAAAATTTCGGAAGTTGCCAGGAGTTAGCGAGAAAATGGAAGGAAAGAAGAGCCCCCTAAGGAATCCAATTCCCCCGAAGTACGGACATGACCTCACAAACGAGTCCTTGACTCCTCTGCAAGGTCAGAGGCTACTATGGGGGTCATGGATTAGGGGGGCCACTGTAGGGGCGCCTGCGAACGGCGCGCGAACGGAGGAAGACCCTGGCAGCGCTAGTTTCGACTGGTTGGAAGGCTCCGTCTCGCCCGACCTACCAAGGGTCCAGGAAGCGTGGGGATATAAGCCTCCGTCTCGACCGACCCCGGTCTCCTCCAGACGACTAGGGGGTGGAAGGGGTCGGGCACGTCCGTCTCGCCCGACCCCGACCCCTCGGGTCGGAAGGACAGACCCCCTCGAGGGGTCCTGTCCATCGGTGAGCACGCACGGCAGAAAAGGGGGGAGTCCCGGAGACCCTCCCCAAGTCAAATCTGGCTTGTGAAAGAGAAGGCGTGCGGCCTATGCCTTCTCCCGACCGACACCGACATCACCTGCCCGCCTGCCAACTGAAAACGCTGATCTGCAGCCCTACGCTAGGGAAAAGGTAGCTGCATGCTCGCTGCTGCGCTAGCGGCCAAGAAGGAAGCTACCGCGAAGCTGCCGGGGGGAAGGTGAAGGACACACGGCAACCAAGGAAGGGGTCGCCAAGACGCACTAGGCCGACAGTGGGCAACCGTCGGGGGCATCCGGCCTTCGAGGGTAGATAGGTAAAACCACATTGTAAAGATGCCCTCCTCTTGAGCTATAAAAGAGGAGGGCATCCCTGCGAGAGGGAGGATTCCAATTTCTGGACTCTCGATCTCTAGAGCACTTAGTCCCCTACACGCACATTCCACACACACAAGGCTTGAACAGGCCTTCGTTGTAATCCACTGCCAAGAGAGCAATACGATCAGGAGCTCGTTGCACTGGACATAGGGATCACTCCCGAACCAGTATAAATCCTTTGTCTTGCATCTCTTGAACCATTCTCCACCGAGACGTGTGTGTTCTATGATCGACACTCGCCGGCATGAGGTACCCCGTGTACCACCCGCCGACAGCAGAGGTCTAGGAGACTTGGCTAAACATAACTATATTTCTGATTTAGTGAAAGAAAAACATTTGGACTTCCTCGCTATCATGGAGACGAGTCGAAGTAATTTTCATACTTCAACTCTTAAACATCTCTGTGGTGACTTAGACCTTTTGTGGCATACCATGCCACCAAGAGGTAGGTCAAGAGGGATGATCCTAGCGGTCAATGCAATAGTGTTTAATATTGGCTCCATAGCTGAAGGAGATTTGTACTCTAAATTTCTTTTAAAAAATAAAGTGGATGATTTCACTTGGGCATTATATTCGGTGTATGGACCAGCCCAGGAAGAACATAAAGCAGATTTCTTAACAGAAATGGCAAATGTGTGTAGTTTGGAAACTCACCCAATGATCATAGGGGGAGATTTCAACATAATGCGACATCCAGAGGACAAAAACAATGATAATTTTGACCCACGGTGGCCTCATCTTTTCAATTCCATTATTGACATTTTGAAACTAAGAGAAATAATCATGCATGGTAGAAAATACACATGGGCAAATTATCTAACACCGCCCACTTATGAAAAACTTGATCGAGTTCTCATGAGTACTGAATGGGAGGCTAAATATCCCAAAGTTTCAGTGGAGGCACTTGATAGGGGTAGATCTGATCACACGCCTTTATTTCTGAATACTGGAGCCACATTTCATAGTGGTAATCAACCTTTATTCAAATTTGAGCTCGGTTGGTTAATACGTGATGGATTCTTTGACATGGTAACCAACGTTTGGCAGCAAGACAATAGAGGAAATAATTCTATCCAGAGATGGCAGAACAAAATCCGTCCTTTGCGTCAATATCTAAGAGGGTGGGCCAAACATACTGCAGGCCATCTTAAGAAAGAAAAAAACAGCTTACTGAGTTAATCGACAACATAGATAAAAAGGCAGAAAATAATAACTTAACGCCTAATGAAATAGCTTTGAAACACTATATGAATGAAAGACTAGCTCATATTCTAAGAGAAGAAGAACTCAAGTGGTACCAACGAGCAAAAGTAAAAGAGTTACTAGAGGGAGATGATAATACTAAGTACTTCCAGCTAGTGGCTAATGGGAAACACCGTAAAACTCGTATATACAAGCTCGAAAATGAGGATGGGCCAGTTATTGGTGAGGCAAACCTTAAGAAACACATAACCCAATATTATAAGGGTCTTTTTGGTCATCCAGAATGCAACAATTTTTCTATGGATGAGTCATTAACTGGTGATATTCGTCAAGTCAGTGATGTGGAAAATGATATTCTCATTGCTCCCTTTGACGAGGAAGAAGTTAAAAGGGCCATCTTTCAAATGGAGCATAATAAAGTTCTAGGTCCTGATGGATTCCCTGCAGAATTTTATCAAGTCTTTTGGGAAATTATAAAGGAAGACCTCATGCTTCTATTTAAGGATTTCCATAAAGGACAGCTAGATATTCATAGCTTGAATTTTGGTGTAATTACTCTCATTCCCAAGACATGCGCTGCGATTAAAATACAACAATATAGACCGATATGCCTGTTAAATGTGAGCTTCAAAATTTTCACAAAGGTCACAACTAACAGGATCGGAATGGTAGCTAATAAAGTTATATCCCCAACGCAAACTGCATTTATGTCCGGTCGAAATACAATGGAAGGAGTCGTCATACTCCATGAGACCATTCATGAGCTTCATAGGAAAAAATTGGATGGGGTCATTCTAAAAATTGATTTTGAGAAAGCATATGATAAGGTCAAATGTCCCTTTCTCCAACAAGCACTACGAATGAAAGGCTTTTCAGCACAATGGTGTCAATGGGTACAAACTATTGTATCAAGGGGACACGTAGGAATTAAGGTCAATAATGATATAGGACCTTATTTTCAAACTCATAAAGGTCTACGACAAGGTGATCCCCTCTCTCCAATCCTTTTCAATATTGTAGCAGATATGCTCTCTTTGTTAATTTCAAGAGCCAAACAAGATGGTCAAATTAAGGGGATTATCCCTCATCTTATGGATGGTGGACTTTCAATATTGCAATATGCAGATGACACTATAATCTTTATGGATCATAATTTGGAACAAGCAAAAAAATATGAAACTAGTGTTGTATGTTTTTGAGCAATTGTCAGGCCTCAAAATAAACTTTCACAAAAGTGATCTCTTTTGCTATGGGGCGGCGAAAGAATCAGAGGAGCAGTACACACAACTATTTGGTTGTGGTAGTGGCACTTCACCATTCAAATACCTTGGCATTCCGATGATACACAGGAAGCTAAGAAATAGTGATTGGGATGTAGTTGTTCAAAGGTTTGAGAAAAAATTGAGTAATTGGAAAGGGAAGCCCATGACCAGTGGAGGTCGTTCGGTGTTGCTTAATTCTGTTTTAAGCAATTTACCGATCTTTATGATGTCCTTTTTTGAAATCCCACCTAGTGTCCTTAAAAGATTGGATCAAATTCGTTCTAGATTTTTTTGGCAAGGAGGCAATCATAAAAAGAAATACCGTTTGGCCCGTTGGGATATCATGTGTCAACCAAAGGAGCAAGAAGGGTTAGGCATTACTAACCTAATGGTCAAAAATACTTGTCTCCTTAGTAAATGGCTTTTCAAGATGCTTAATGAGGATGGGGTCTGGCAACAATTACTTAGAAATAAATATCTAGGTGGAAAAACACTTACACAAACACAAGGCCGACCAGGTGATTCTCACTTCTGGGCAGGCCTTATGAAAGTGAAAGATGAGTTTCTTGAATGGGGATCCTTTGATATTAAAGATGGGACCCAAGTTAGATTTTGGAATGATACTTGGTTGGGCAATACTCCTTTAAGCCAACAATATCCCTCTTTGTATAATGTGGTGAGATGGAAACATACCACTGTCTCAGAGGTTATGAACTCAATTCCACTTAGACTTTTCTTTCGCAGACCTATAATTGGGGACAAACTAGTTGCTTGGAATCATATGGTTCAGAAATTAGTAAATGTCCACTTGTGTGAAGGGCAAGATATGTTTAAATGGGGTTTACATTCGAGTACCTTCACGGTAAAATCAATGTACGAACAAATGCTTTTTCAACCTGTTTCCATCCAGGAAATGCGCTTATGGAAATTGAAGCTATCTCTCAAGATAAAGATTTTTCTATGGTACATAATCAAAGGTGTATTTTTGACCCAGGATAATTTGGCCAAAAGAAATTGGCATGGTAGTCTGAAGTGTGTATTTTGCAATCACACAGAGACAATTAAACACCTTTTCTTTGATTGCATTTTTGCTAATACTATATGGCATATTATAAATGTGGCCCTAGGGGTTAAAAAAACCTAGCAATATGCGTCATATAATGGGAGATTGGATACAGCCTTATAATAAAAACATGCGGGCAAAACTTCTTGTGGGGGTAGCTGCTGCCTTTTGGTCCATATGGTTATCCAGAAATGATATTGTCTTTGACAAACGACCTAATGTTACTATAATGCATGCAATTTTCAGGGGTACTTATTGGGTACACTTTTGGAGATTGATGCAAAAGGAGAACCAACAGGAAGATATGGTGAAGGCTTGTCAAGTTTTGGAAGTCCTAGCAATGCATGTCTTTTCCAAGCACGGCTGGCCGCTTAATTATAGAATTTGTGCCTAGTTTTGATCTATCATGCAACAAAATTAGAACTCTGTAATAAATTTTTGAGGTCGTACACAACTATGTCAAAGGCCGGAACTGTGTTCCTTTATCTAAAAAAAATGAACCGGCTGTGTTGCTTTTTTTTCCAAACAAAAAAAAAAGAAAAAAAAGCCGTCGCCGTGCTGCTCCACCACCGGACGTCACACCACGCTGCACCACCACCGCCCGTCGCAGTGCCGCCGCCGCCATCGCGCCTCTACCCTGCTGGCCGTCACAGCGTTGCCGCTCCCCTGTCAGCCGCCGCTGCGCCGCTCCCTGTCGCCGCCACCGCGCCACCCACCTATCGCCGCTTCATGTCGGCCGTCGCAGCGCAGCTCCCAACCAGCCATTGCTTCCCACCACGCCGGTCGTCAGTGCCACCTCCCAATCGAAGCCTCTGCAAGAAGCAAATTGAACTCACCACCCAATTGAAGCCTCTGCAAGAACCAAGAAGCAAATCGAACTCACCAGCCAATCCGTGTTCGCGTGACTGCAGCGCCGCATGCCTCCGTGCAGCATGGGATTCCGTCGATGGCGCTTGTGTGGAGGTGGGGGTCAAGATAGGAGCGGCACGTGTCAGACCCATCGGCAAGGAGGGCCAGGGACAGCGCGTGGTTGTGGTTCTGATCCAGCGGCCACTGTGCCCCGATGTCCGACGCCGTCGGCTTGCAAGCGAGACGTGTGGTGCGAGGCGTGCTGGGGCAGAGGCGCAGGATAAGGGAAAGAGAGAGACGGAGAACCAAGATTTTCTAGTTAATTCCATCCGGATGGAAGTAATCTGGACCATGGGTACAGGTACGGGTTTAGGTTTTGGGATTCGAATCCTGAGCCAGGGTGATGGATTATGTCCCGTCAATGTACAAGCATACGGTACTGCTACGGTACAAATACAGGATATGAAACAAAAATGGTTGCACCATCTTGTCCCGATTTCAAAATCATTTGTACCAGCACTCTCTCTCCTCTATTATTCTCACCGTGTACCTTTCCTTACCCCCCTCAAATCCAAACCGAGATCGGCGACGTCCATGCCTACCAACGGAGCAGCCCCACGGCGGTAGCGCTCGAGCTCGCCTGGCCAGCTGGCCCCGAGGCGGCGGCGCTCGAGCTCGCCTTGCCGCCACTGCCACCGCCGGCGAGGCACCGTGATGCTACGAGCTCCAGATCCGGTACAAAGTTCCAGATCATCATCTGGCGGATGACGCCCTCGCCGTCGCTCCTACGCGATGGCCAGCAGCCGAATGTTCTGCCCGATGCTGCTCACGCTCCGCCTCCTCGCCGCCCTCTTCGTCATCCTCTCATCCATGACCGCCTCCTCGGCCCCACTGTCCGCATGCCCAGATCTGCGTCGCAACGTCCACCGCATCGTGGACGGTGTGACCGGCGTCGAGCGCGTAGACGACGATGACTTGCCTGGCGAAGGATGACAGTGATGGTGAGCCCACGGCTACGGGCTCGGGAGGCCTGGCGCGGCACCTATGCAGCGCCTTCATCCTCGTGCCACACGGCTCCTCCACGCCGATCTCACGGGGGAAGGGAAGGCAGCAGGAACCCGCGCCAGCGTCGTCGTTGTGTTGCACGGCTGGATCCCACGACGGCGACGGGAGTGCGAGTGGAGGAGGCCCGGCTACAGCAACGGCCTGTGGAAGGCGCACGACCTCCATGACGGTGGAGCTCACGGTGGAAGCGAAGGCAGCGGTAGTGGCGGAGGCTGGTGGTGAAGTGGAGGAGACGCTGACGCTGCCGGGGAGCACGGGCATCTTCCCCAGCGTTGCCGACGTGGCTCTGCGCCAGGTCAACGAGCTGCGGCACAACATCCTCAGGCAGGATGGCCGACGAGCAGTGTGCCACCTCCTCGTGCTCTGCACGGGGGCAGGAAAGGAGCTGCAGTACAACGCAGGTGGGGAGTAGGTTCATTCGTCCTGGTACAACGCATTTGTTTTGAGTAGCGGTTCAGCTCTCCTCGTTCTAGATTTTAAGATCCGGACGTCACCTGCTTGCTTTGTTTTGATTACTATTTTTTTCTCTTATTGCATGAATTGTCGGGAGACAAGAGATTACTTGAAATATTAACTTTTTTTTTGTCTTTTGCCATGCTCAGTTGATGGTGTTTTACAAAGAAAATTTAAACATGAATTTTCACCCAAACATCGATGTGTATGATGAGCAACGGTCATAGCAGGATGTTAAAAAATTTCTGTATAATGAGGTTAGCTTAGTAAATGCATGAAGTATTTTATTTATGCTTAGCAAGTGCATGCGAGTACAACTCAATACATGCATGAGTACAGTGGTGTACAATAACGCTTGTGCCACGAGTAGCGGGTCCCCTTATTATTAGAATGCCATGAGCCCATGATAAAGATAATACTTTACGGTACTGAGAGGTACAGGCGTACAGCAAAGATAATAGTTTACGGTACTGAGAGGTACAACGTGATACACCACGAAAAGCTGATATTAATTAGGGTTCCTAAGCTGCAATATTTAAGTGATGTACATTAGCATAAAAAATAAATGACATTATTTAATTACATGGCACAACAGTAAAATGCATCACTGCTGTAACGGTTGGATTTTTAAATCAATACCACAGTGGTGTAAGTGTGGCAAAGAAGTCAAAAAGGGTCATGATTGGTTGTACAACATACAAGCTTTAGCGGATACCGGTTCTATGTCATGTCAATTGTGAATCCTGCATACTTCTTTGTGCCATGGGCAGAGCTACGGTGCAACAAAAAAATTGAGAATACAATCAAATATGAGAGAGAATACATATATGAAACAAGATAGCACGGTTCACGAGACAGGATGGATGGACAGGATTGCTTCCATCCGGATGGACGGGAGCACAGAGTAATAACTGACAGACGGAGGACAAAGGATAGAGAGCGCTTGCGAGGGGTGAGGAAGAGATCGGACCTGAGCATGACATGAATCGGAATGAAATAAAATTTCGGGTCTGGAACAAGTTTCACAGCCGGTCAGTGGATTGAACCAGCTGCAAAGCCTACGCCAAAGCATCACAACCGATGGAATTACCAAACCGCCTGTGATGCTACTCATCACAACCGGTTTTGATGTTTACTTAGACCATTTGTTATAGAATCGGCTGTGATGCCCTATCGCAGCCAGGTCGAGTAAAACCTGCTGCGAAAGTGGTGTTTGCAAAAGTTGAATTTGTAGTAGTGTCACATAGTCACATTATACCAAAGCACCCAAAGAGGACAACAATAACTTAATCAAACTAACATTACTGTTGATGACCGAAAATGGCAAGGATGTTGATCTGGCTCGGCAGCCGGTCTAACCGCCTGTAACAAGCGGTCTGACCGCCTGTACCCTATAGCCGGTCTGGCAATAGGCTAGGCGGTCTGACCGCCTGTACAGCCGGTCTAGACCGTCTATAGGAATGTGCTCAAAATATGATTTTGACTCCACCATTGCGTAGGGCTCGTCCAGAAGGTCAAAATGCATATGTGGATCGCCTGATTTGGACTCCGAATGAGGGAGTTATGGCTCTGTCAAGGGTCAACCCGGGGCCCAGGCGGTTAGACTGTCTGTACAGGAGGTCAGACAGCCTGTAGCAGTTCTAATCCGAATTAGAGTTGTATTTTGATGGGACTTCATTATGGAATTAACTCCCCATGGGGCAAAACCTCCCTACCTGTGGCGGACCACTCCGAAATTATTCCAAGTTAAGTACCCCTGGACCGCTAATCAAGCCGTCAGGCACTTAATCCGGAATAAGCTGGAGCGTCGTCGGATTAAACCCGATTTAACCACGTACTTTCTCGATCGAAACAACACGCGCGCCCACACGAAGGTGAGTTCCAGAGATTACAACATTCCACAAATTCATCGTACATAATTAGTATCATAAAGTGATTACAAACCAAGTTTGAAATTTAAATCAGAGTATCAAGTTCATTGCAGCGGAATAAATAGTTCATTGCAGCGGAAAAGTAAACTAGCGACGATACATAGTAACATCGTGATGAAGCCTGCCACGGTGCTACTCCTCCCGTTCCTCGGCAGAGGACGGAACCCACTCGATGTGCCATCCAGGGGGAACCTGGGTAGGCCAAGTGATGGCATCGACTGCCACATCCATCACAGTACCTGTAATCAAAGCCACAAGCAAGGCTGAGTATGCTAATACTCATCAAGGCTTACCCGTCGGGTGAAAACTACATCACCGACATCTAGACATGAGAGGCTTTTGGCTGGTGGGTTTGTTTGCCAAAAAGCAACTAAGAGTAGATCCTTGCTTTCATGGTTTTAGCATCATATTCTAGTAGATTTAACCATTCTAGATTAGCATCCTCTCTAAGCATACAAGTGGTGCAACATAATTTAATTCATACAACAAGTTCATCATTCTCATAGTTCCACTTGCTACTCAATGCAGCACAGCGGTCAAGCAGTCTCATTAACCGCGAGAAGCGGACAGTTCGAACCGAATTTTGCTACCTGGCCAGGGGAAACCCAACACACACGGACAATGCTTGCTATAAAAGGTTCAAACGCTTCCCAACCTTTCCCATCGATCCACAATTCGGAACCGGGTCCACTTCCTTAGGATAAAGGTTTACTGCTTCACTCACAGCATCACGCATATATCCACAAGTGTACGGCAGGGGAAACAAAAAGTTTCTAAGGAGAGATGGCTATCGGCCCTAGCTGCTTCAATCTGGTACCGGGCTTACCGATTCCCATATATCGACATGCATGTGGTACGTTCAAAAACTTGACACACAGAACCACACGTTTCGACCTTAAATCAATTATCATATACGGACGGGAGATCTACATCTACCATCCCGCCCGTCCATCCTTATGATTCCAACATAAGTAAAGACAAGCAACTCTTATGTCTCGCGAGTGACAGGAAATCACTCGACTTGTAACGGACCTAAAGCAATGCCCTATCGATCCTTTCATACTAGTGTTGCAAGTCATAGGTACTAAAATTATGCAACTAAGGTATTCAATCAACTCCTTGAAACGTAAATGCACAAGCATAGGTAATTCATAGATGCATAAACTTTTAAAAGTTAGGTTATGCTCAGGGGCTTGCCTTCTTGCGCTAGCTGAATGTTAGCCTCCGGGTCGACTGTTACTTCGTTGGCACCTCTCTCCGGGATGCCTTCTCTGTCGGCGGGGATGAGATGATAGAAGCCATCCGCAACAGCGCCTTCTACATGAGATGCATAACTTTATAGCGACTGCCTAGTGAATCCAAAACCAAGGCCTTGAAGGCCATATTCACGTAGACATGCTAGTGTACTACTTTCTCCTTCCCAAAATTAGAGGAGGGGTGTGGAAAATTTTACGTATCTATGATGGTGATTGTGTACACATATAAAAGAATTCCCATTTATTATTTTGAGGTTTGGGTGCTGTTCTGGAATTTTAGACTTTTCCATGTTCCATTTTAATTAATTATCAAAAAGGTCTATTTCCTTTTTGTAACTCAATTCTACCCTAGTTTCTTCTCATTTTTTGTTTCTCTGTTTCTGTTCATCCTTTTTATCTACAAACTTTATGACAGCTACTGGAGTATAAGAGTTAGGCTCACTCCAAAATTTAGCTAAAAGTGAGCTACACAGAATTTACTAAAAATAGTATAAACTGCTGCTTGAATAAACAAGATAAATTCATATAAAATCGAAAACACTTCCAAATCAGATAATTTTCCTACCAGAGCTAGTCATGAGTGTAAGGAGGGCTCTGGCCAAGTGGTGGCTCAAAATAACCTTTGCACAGTCCTCAACAATTTTCTATCCGAAAACACATATCTATTTATTTGCTAGTCTAAACAGAGCAAAAATTAAGTTTTTTATTTTTACAGATGTGATAACAAGTTCTTAGGCCTCAGGAGAAAAATGGTGATTTTTAGCTGTATGGATTATTTTCAATAATTACAGGACTGCAATAAGACAGGAATCACAAATTAATTCATAACTGAAACTACATTCCATATTTTTAGGTCCCCTTTGGACACAAGGTGTCTAAAGTCACTGCAAACAACATATCCAACGCTCAGCCCTAGCGGAGCTCTGGATTTAAAATGGTGCACAAGTTTCTAAATTCACATTTTGAATTTTAATTCAAAAACGGTTCACCAAAAGTACATAGATGCTAACATGAGATTGGAGTTTACAATCTCACGAGTCCAGGGAGTATTTTTGTGCATTTTTCTGATTTTTGTATGATTTTTGGTGGATTTTACAAGATTTCGGGAAAAAGGTTTAAACCTTAAGAATCTTTTTACGCGCCGGCCCTTGAATCTTTTGAAACTTCGCGAACAGGTCCCTGCCTTTTCCACTAGGAACCCTGGAAAAAGGAAGAAGACGAACTTAGGTCCTCGGCTTGTCGCCGGAGTTGCGCCGGCCAAACGACGGCAAGATAGAGTCGGGGAAGTGGGGGAAAAGGACCAGTGGCTCACCACAAGTCGATTGGTGGCGGTTGGGAGGCCGGGGGAAGCTCGGAGTTCGCCGGCGACGTGCGGTGGCGGTGCGGCCGCCGCGGGCTTGATTCCGGCGAGGGTGGTGGATCTCGCCGGGGTTGGAGGGGTCCTTGGGCACCAGTGGGACTCAGCAAAGCTAGTGGAAGGCTCGGTTGACCTCGGGGAGGGCTCGAAGTAGGGGCTCGACGTGCGCGTGCTCCGGCGGCCGGAAATGCGGATTTGGGGGAAAATCCGATTTCTCGCCGGAGAGTTGGGGAGAGCTCGCGAGAAGTGGGGAAAAGGAAGCTAGGGAAGTGGTCTAGCTCTGTGCGCGAGGGATTTGGGAATGGTGGAGGGACGAGGGCGAATTTCACTCGGGAAGCAAGCTCGGTCCGCGCGGCCGGAGGTTGACTTGAGCGTGGGGAGGAGAGATGGCAAAGTGCCCGAGCTAGGACAGGGTGTGAGGGGCTCGGTGGAGTACGTTGGCACGCTAGAGAGTAGAGAGCGGCCTCGGGAGCGCGCGTGCAGAGTGATGGTTGACGCGACGCGCCATTGCTGTGCGCCGAGCTCAAACAGAGCGCGCGCGAGGGTTGGGCGAAGGGGATTGTCGCGTGAGGGAGTGGGATACGCTGTAGACGATCCTTGGCGCGTAGCGGGGAGAGAATCACCGCGGCGCGGCTCAGCGCGGCACGCCCGCGCGCACGGCCAACGGTGGCGCGGAGCTCGCCATGATGGCGCTCGCGCGGAGGCGAGGCGGCCTGTCGAGCGCGACGTGATGGCTCGGGAGGGGCTGGACAAGCGCGTGAGGACAAACGCCACACGCTGCCACAGCTCGGCCGGCCCGGCGCGGCCTCCGCTGCTCGCCGGCCACGTGGCGGCCGTGCCCCGGCCAGAGCAGAGCGCGCCAGGGGGCGAGCTGGCAGCCCCGTGGAGCTCCTTTGCCCCTTTTGAATTTTCTCCAAAAATTTGAACTGAACTTGGAAAAGTGTAAAAATAAAAGTTGGAATTTGAGATATGGGACACAACTTCATTTTTGGGGTGAACCTGAAATTTCAAATTTTTCAAGCTCAAGCAACCCAAATTCAAAAAGGTGTTCAGAACTGTTTTTCGAGTTTTTGAGGGGCTAAACTGCAAAATTTTCAAAAGTTCCAAACAGTGACTAGGCCTTATTTGTGATGAAAAACAACTTTTATTTTTGGAGATTTTCAAGTTTAGTACAAAATTCTTGAGATTTCAGTTGGGTGTCAAAAGACCTTTGTTTTCGAATTTAAATTTGAGTTTTGATGAATTTTTGAATTCTAACACCACTTTTCCCCCTTTTAACATGTTTTAAAGGTGTTTTCTACATTTTTACATCAGGGACGTCACACTACCCTATATTATGAAGGGCCGTGGCCGATTGAGGACCTCTACCCAATTGTACAAATATATTTACCTTTACTTTTTATCTCAAACCCTAGCTTTTCCAACCCCCTCTTCTTTCTTCTTCGTCTCCATGGCGTTTCAGGGCGTTTTAGGTGGTCTTGCCGACCTTAGAACAACCCTAGGTTCGCAGCCTCCAACGGGGTCCCTCCCGAGGTTGTGATCATAGGCTTTCGCGGTGCCTCTGCCACAGGCGGTCTGACCGGCCGCTACAGGCGGTCTGACCGGCTGCGTCCAGGAGCTCCGACGAGGAGATTCCGACTACCGTGCGATCTAGCGCTTATCGTGTGTTGAACCGAAAAGACGTCAACATATTTTGGCGACTCCGCTGGGGAAGCAAAATCTGGTTTTCATAACCGATCTATTCGATCCTAGCCCAATGGGATCCAAGATTGATCAAGACGATATCCCCTCTAACATAGAAGATCTCGATGAGGAAGGACGCCAGAAGTATTTGGTGGCTTTAGCGTATCTCCAAAACGAGTTCTTAAAGGGCTTCAAGAAAGATCATGACACGGTAACACGCGTTCAAGAGTTTGTGATGCCACCCTTCAAGATGAGCTGCGATAAGATTGATGTAATCGATACTGTAAGTTCATCTTCACAACCGTCTTCCCCTATTAATACGGTTAGCCCGATTGTTGTTAATAGTATACCTAGTCTTGATGAACTCTCTGCATGTTTAGATCAACTAGAGATACTTAAAAAGCGAAATCGGTTCATAATAGTGATGTGTCTGTCATACCATGGTCTAATATTGATAATACGTTCTGTGGTATGTTGCCTAGTTCCTTTGATGGTCAGACTACGCCGCTGATCCAGTTGCCCAGACCGAACACGGTCATTGCAATTGGATCAACACTTACAGGCGGTCAGACCGCCAGTACATCCGGTCAGACCGCCTGTACGGCCGGTCACATCCCCTTCGCGGCCGGTCAGATCAATCTTTCTAGCATTGTGACAGTTGTTCCTGAGTGGCTTCCACCGTTAGCCGTTATATCATATTCGGCTGCTGATAGCCGTGCTGGTATGCTGGATACGACCAATGTCACGTACAGAACAACATTGCAGGATTTAGCATCGGTTAAACAGGGTCAGGATGAAACCGTCTCTCAATATTTTAGAAGATTTAAAGAGATTAAAAACCGTTGCTTTAATTTATCAATTTCTGATGTTGATCTTGCTCGATTATGCTTTAGAGGATTAAAATCCTCTATTAGAGAGAAAATTGATAATTGTGATTATCATTCGGTTGTTCAAGTTTACATTAGAGCTGAAGTGGCTCAAAACCGAATGAATAAAGAAAAGGATGATCTTAAATCATATCGGTCTAATATGCATTCTATTGATTGTAAATCCATTGTTTCGACCGATAATGATAATAATGTTAATATTGCTGAATTTGCATGGCCTTCTAAACTTGAAGCGTATTCTTGTTCATCTCTTAGGCCGGCTCATAAGAGTCGGCAAGAAGAATTAAAATTTACATTTGATGTATCTAAATGTGATCGCATTTTTGATGAATTGCATAAACATGGATACATTAAAATTTCTCATGTTATACCTGCATTGAAAGAGTTGAAAAGGCATGCATGTTGTAAATTTCATAATTCTTATTCACATGCTATCAATGATTGCAATGTTTTCCGTCGGCAAGTTCAATCCATTATAAATGAAGGCCGTTTGAGATTTCATAACATGCAGGTGGATAAAACTTGTTTTCCGGTCAGTACTTTGGATTTGCAGCAACCTAAGGTTTTGATTCGACCGCATCAAATCGAATCTACCAAAGGGAAGAATATGGTGGTGGGAGATGAATGACCCACTTTGACGGGGAAGGAGTTGATCCGTGAAGTGACATGTGAGAAATCTTCTGATGGAAAAGAGACATTCAAAGTTACATTGAGAGCCTCTGGACATGGGGGGCAAAGGTTGGTCGTTTCACCTGGACCGCAGCCGTCTGGGCCTGCTCTACTACAGGCGGTCAGACCGGCTGCAGCAGGCGGTCAGACCGGCCTACACCATGGTCATCCAAAGGCGCTGAAAACGGAGCGTTCAGAGATTGGAGCTTCCAAAGTGGGCTTGGCTAAAGACAGAGGATCTGGTATAAAGCCAAAGATCACATTCGATATGCTTCTCGACAAGTACTCCAAGCAGAAGGCCGTTCCAAGCGATCAGCCATTAAAAAAAGAAGTAAGATCACCTAAAGGTGGATCTTTCGAACCAGTGCAACATTATCATGTGTCTTGGGAATTAAGTCTGATATGGGAAGACAATGGTGTGTTGTGGGTGCCGTATCAGTCGGTGACACAACATTCTTTGCATTCTGGATGGAGGGAACCAAGAAGAAATGTTCTGGACAGGATTGCACTACCCGTTCATGACCGTTTGGCTGTTCGTCAATCTGGTCAAGGGCATCGGGCCCAGGCGGTCAGGCCGCCTGTTATCAGCGGTCTAGACCGGCAGTCCAAGAAGAAAAAGACACCTCCTCTAAAGTAAGTGTATCGGCCTAAGAAGATGGAGGAGAAAGTTAAGGAGAAGAATGTGGACTCAGTAAAGGCTACTACACTTGATGAAGACAAAAGACCGATTGTTTTAGACAATCTGGTTGAGAAGTCTATGTCAGAGACTCCCACTGCTAATGGTCATGAGGTTAGCTGCAATGAGTTTAACTTTCTTCCTAGATGGTGTCCTCTAGGTTTGACTCGTACCCAGAGAAGGAAACTTCAAAGGCTGCGTCTTCAGGAGAGAAACAAACAAGAGCCAGAGAAGCAAGAGCTTTTCAACAAGCATAGACCTATGCTTCCTTAGAAGAAGGAGCGGAGAGTCCAAAAGAACGATCAGCAGAAGCCAGCAGTATAGGCGGTCCAACCAGTTGTATAGGCGGTCCAGACCACCAGTTCTACAAAGTCGACCCGCCTGCATAGCCGGTCAGACCGGTTGAGGCAGAGATACTGCCGGATGATGTTTCTTCTACTCGCATGGTTTGTGATGACGAGTTGACATCGATTCCCAGTGTTGAGGACGATGAACCACTTGTTGATTACAGTTCGTCACCAGAGCATAAAGATATGGATGCTAATGTCCCATACTTGGGTGATTATATTCTTATGGAGGAAGATCCTGATCATCCTGATTTTGATCCTGAGGAAGCTATGTAGGTGTTCTTACTCCTTACTTCGGTCGAAGGATGATGCTGAATTTACTTGGGGGGCAAAACAGCAAGGAGCCTTTGAGGTAAAATCTTATTTATCTTCGCCTCCGGTTCTTTGGGCACCTAGGAGAAGGGTTTCTTTTGAACTATGTATTATGGCCGAAGGGAAGGATTTTATTATTGCATATGCAAGTAGAAGATTATTGGACGCCGAAATGAGGTATGCTTTTAGTTGTATACATCATGCTTATACCAGGTTGAGGCATTATTTACTATGAAATACTTGCATAATTACTTGTTAAGCTGACATAATTAAATACATGTTGCATAGACCAAATATTGAGTGATAGAATCGACAAATAGCTTATGCATTAATTGAATATGATTTAGTCTTTGATTCATTGAAATTTATAAAGACATATCGTTGCCGATTTTATCATTTAACATTGATTAATGAGCAACTTAATTTAAATGTCGGCTATATTACTTTTACTCCATGCAATTTACATTTTGATGGATCGGTTTGCAAAGGTGATTGTGGTATTGGTGTTATTATTATATCACCAAACATTATTATTTTTGAAGCTCTTAACCGATTGGATCATAGATGCATAAATAACCAAACTGAGTATGAGCCTTATTATTCGGTTTGGAGATCATACATTACATGGGAGTAAAACATGTAGAAGCTTGTGGTGCTTCTTTTCTATTGGTACAACAAGTATTCAAAGCATGTCAATGTTTAGATGAACTTCTAAATGTTTATCTTGATAAATGATTAGACATTATAATTTGCTTTGATAAATTTGTGATTTATCATGTACCAAGAGAAGAGAATCTTAGAGCTAATGTGTTGGCACAGCAAGCATCAGGCTATAATATTCAGAAAAGAAATTTTCGAGAAAAGAAGCCGATGTTTTGCGAAGCCGACATGGTTGCTCTAGGATAGGCGGTCCAACCGCCTGGTGCAGCCGGTCTAACCGCCATGACAAACGGTCTGACCGCTTGTGCCTCTGAAAGACCGATTCGGCTGTGGATGCCTCTCAATCTGTTGAGGCCGATGTTGGTATTTTGGAGGAAGCCTCTGGTGGTATTTGCAGGATACTAGTAGGTCAATGGATTGAAAAGTCCGACGATAGGCTTTCAAGTTTGCTTTGGTTGATAGTGAACTATATCGTCGACCGCGGATGGTTTGCTCTTAAAGTGTTTATATCCTGATCAAGCTAGGTTGGTTATGTTAGAGGCTCATGAAGAAATTTGTGGTGCGCAACAATCAGCTCGCATGATGAAGTGGCTCCTTAAGCGGGTTTACTATTATTGGTTTACAATAGTTGCCGATTGTTTTTGTTACTATGAAAGAGGTGATTGAGTTTATTATTTGGGATTCGTTTGCCAATGAACATCATTCATATCTAAGGAGGTACGTGAGTTCGTTGAATCCAAGGGTATTAAATTGCTCAATTCATCTCCATATTATGCTCAGCTAATGGTGAAGTTGAGTTTAGCAATAAGACATGTTTCTAGACATGGTTCTGCCAAAGTTACTCCCTATGAGTTTGTCTATGGTCAAGAAGTCCTTTGAGTGACCGGCAAGCGTTTGGAGGCTTTGGAGCAGGTCTAAAAATAAGATAGCTCGAGTATGTAATAAGAAGGCAAAGGTAACATCCTTTCAAGTTGATGATTGCATGAATTTCAGTTGCCAAGGGCATTTGAAGGTGTTATCCAAGTGTTTGGCAAAGTGTTTGAAAGGATTTGGTTGATATGTTGATATTGCTCTTAGAACAAAATGGCCGACAATAGAGGGTCGCCCTTAGACTGAATTAATGTTTCTTGATACGCAAGCTTTACCAAGAAACAGGGAGGCATATGTTGACGATCGAAAATGGCAAGGATGTCGATCTGACTCGACAGCTGGTCTAACCGCCTGTAACAAGCGGTCTGACCGGCTGTACCCTGTAGCCGGTCTGGCAATGGGCCAGGCGGTCTGACCGCCTGTACAACCGGTCTAGACCGCATGTAGGAATTTGCTCGAAATATGTTTTTGACTACACCATTGCGTAGGGCTCGTCGAGAAGGTCAAAATACATATGTGGATCGCCTGATTTGGACTCCGAATGAGGGAGTTATGGCTCTGTCAAAGGTCAACCCCGGGCCCAGGCGGTTAGACCGCATGTACAGGAGGGCAGACCGCCTGTAACAGTTCTAATCCGAATTAGAGTTGTATTTTGATGGGACTTCATTATGGAATTGACTCCCCACGGGGCAAGACCTCCCCACCCTATATTATGAAGGGCCGTGGCCGATTGAGGACCTCTACCCAATCGTACAAACACATTTACCTTTACTTTTTATCTCAAACCCTAGCTTTTCCAACCCCCTCTTCTTTCTTTTCGTCTCCATGGCGTTTTAGGACGTTCTAGATGGCCTTGCCGACCTTAGAACAACCCTAGGTTCGCAGCCTCCGACGGGGTCCCTCCCAAGATTGTGATCATAGGCTTTCGCGGCGCCTCTGCCACAGGCGGTCTGACCGGCTGCGTCCAGGAGCTCCGACGAGAAGATTCTGACTACCGCGCGATCTAGCGCTTATCGTGTGTTGACCCGAAAAGACGTCAACAATTACCCAAACTGATATTATCACAATGTTAGCCGATGACAATGGAACACAGTAATCTAGGTACAAGCGGGCATTGCATTGCCCGTGGAAGCATGCACTGCTTTCATATGATGAATGTTTGAAATGGCAAACTGCTAATTGATTCAGGTCTTGGATAAGTTTTTTTGTAAGGGCTGCTGCTCTAGCAACCTTCAATCTAGTACTCCTACAAACGATGCATAAAATTATTTCTCGTGGTCGATCAACGATGGGTAGTGCATCTTATCATGTTAATCTATACAAACTTCAGATATTTTTCGTAAAATGTATCTTGCTATCTCATAGAAAATCTAAATGGCTTATATATATTTAGATTACAATAAAAGATACCTTTTTTGTAAAGTGAAAACATGAGAAGAAACACGTTATCGTCATGAAGCTAGAGTAGTTACCGATATATACTATTTTGTTTGCCGGGAAATATTCTATGGGCCCAATCAATAGTGTAGTAGTTATACACACGCAGGCATGTATCCAATGTTGCTACACGGAAACGGCGTATCCGTGCAGATATTTCGGTATCATGGTGGGCCGAGCCGAGATGATGTATCGTGACACTCACTTTTGGGATACGGCTCAGTCCAGTAATGAACGCCGTGCCCGTCGCCGTCGCCGCCGCCGCCGCCTCCCCCTGCTCCGCGCCTGCCACCAGCACACGCCGCGCCGCTCTCTCGTCGTCCCGGCCGGCGGCCAGATTCATTATTTGGGTTTGGGCCTCAAGCCGCCCAGTCCAGTAGCCCACGTCTGGGACCCTTGCTGGCGCGCGGCGTCACTCTCGGGCGAGGCGTCGGCGGTCGTCCGTTGCCGCTCCGGTGAGCCGCCCGCTACTCCGCTTGAGGCTGCAAGTCCCGCCGGCGGACTACCAACCAGGTGCAACTCCGCGCGTAGGCACAGGCGCACAGCATAAGCCTGCGACCTCCGCTCTCGCGGCCTCCCAGGTGACCCCCTCCTCCTCCCTCTATTTTGGTCGTGTTGTGGCTGATAGATGTGAACCTCGCAGGCTCGCACTGAGATACTTAATCACCAGCATGACTTTTGAGTGAGACCCCAACTTGATTTCATTCGCTATGCTTGGAAATTGGGATATGATGAATCGATTGTTTTTAATTTTTTAATTAAAAAACAACAACACCGATATCATCATCATCATCATCATCCCCTTGTACCATATTTATTGCCTGCTCTTAAATCATCGTGCTATGAACCTAAGTCTCATGCAGTGTCTTCAGCTGATGATGGATTTGCCAGGTCCCAGATGGAAGAAGGGAGGCGCAGCTCAAGCAGCATCCCATCCCATGTCCAGGATAATCGCCGACCTCCAGGCTTCATTGAGAGACTCGGAAGCTGTGGCGATGTTATCAGGGGATGGCGCGATTCTTGCAGTCCATGACCTGGCCGTGCTTCTCAACCGCGCCGCCTTTGGCCGGCATATTGAGAATGCAGGAGAGGAGAAGAGGCAATGGTTCCAGCTAGGCCCCGAGGAGATGTTCTTCCTTTACCATACCCTCAAGTGCATCACAGTTCAGTCGGCGAACAAGAAGCAGATGGGTGAAGCTGAGCTGTGGGACCTCTTCACCTCCACCTCTGAGCCGTTCCCGGAGATGTACAAGGCGTACCAACACCTTAGGTTGAAGAATTGGGTTGTAAAGTCGGGATTGCAGTATGGCGCAGATTTCGTAGCTTACCGTCATCATCCAGCCCTTGTTCACTCGGAGTTTGCAGTCATCGTAGTTCCTGAAGGCGAAGCGTTTGGCGGTAGATGTGGCCGCTTGCAGGTGTGGTCTGATCTACTCTGCGCGCTTCGGGCTTCTGGGAGTGTGGCCAAGACATTACTTGTTCTGACAATCAGCACCAAGGCCTGTGACCTGACATCCTCAGATTGTTTGTGTCAACTGATTGTTCATGAGAGGACTATCACGAGATGGATACCACAGCAGTGCCGTGAGCTACGTGACAACCCAAGCAGAGAAGAAGCTAACAGGGATGTGCAAATACAGAAACCGTGCAGAGAAGAAGCAAGTACGGAAAAACAAGAGGATACAAGAGAGGGTATAGTGTTTAGCTATTGGGGTGTAATACTAAGCTTTACAATTATTTCAGTACTTGCCTACAAGCTCAAATTTTGACTGAAGAGCTTAATATTTCTGTAAACTCGTGTTGGCAAACATGATCTTTTTGTCGTATTGAATCCTTTGAAGCTATTTTGTGATCCTAGTAACATCGTATACCTGCACCTGAATGCAGATTGCACAATGATATTTGTATTTCTTTTGTTCTATTGAATCCTGTGAAGCTACTTTGTGATCCTAATATCATCATATACCTCCACCTGAATGCAGACTAGACAACAATATTTGTATTTGTTGTCTCTTGGTAGACACTTTCAGGCCTTCAAGATGGCTATGGGCTGGCATTTATGCACTCTGGTGGCATAGAATATTTCTATCAGCATGACTGGCTCCGCTGGAGCATATTGAATAAATGAGGTACACCAGCTGCATTTCTTTATGCATATTTGCATAGTCTTTTTTGTAATGCATTTCTATGCATATTTACACCAACTTTGATTGTACTCGAAATGAATATATCTTTCTCTGCATCACCTATTCAACGACATCAACTGAGAAGTCGGATAAAGGCTTCAATCAACTCAAGTGATCTGGATGAAGCTTTTGATGTCGCTTTGCTATGTACCTGCAGGTACCTGAGGTGCAGGTCTCCCCTAGTTCGTGCGCCGGGAATGGCATCTGGCTCAAGCACCTTGGTCAGGAATGCGAGCCCGCCATCCTTGGTGCACCCCATCCAGGTTCTTCCACCAAGCACATCCCTGGCTCCAAGAATCTTCTTTGAGCCTTCTCCCCGCCATCCTACTGCCTGCATTAGTTCGTCAAGGACAATAGAGAAGTCTGAGCAACAAACACCCAACATTGTTGTTTTGCAGTGAGTAGCCATTCTATAGGTTTGATATTAGCATGCATGTCAGGGAAGTTTACATCATATCGCATATGACTTATGGTTCATGTAAACTCTGTCAGTTAATATGCGATCAGGTGGAAAGATGTACTCAATTGGAAACCAGGACCTCATACAACAAAGATGGCTCTAGATTGGGCACTATGAAGATCAAGAAACCAAATAAGATCATGTACATGTTTTGGAACTCATATTGAGCAGCAGCAGGAGTTGGTGCACAGGGTGAGCCTGCCAGATCCATGCAGCCATGCACATGGCTTCAGGTGGTTTTTTTTACTCCTCCATTGGTGGGTTGTAACTCGCTTGTTTTGCAACTCTTTCGTGTTAAGCTGTTGATTCCCTTGCGCATGCCTTTGTATTTATAGGGAGAAGGTTGGAAAGAGTGTGAAAGCAAAGGAGCCCACAGAGTCTCTGCATTATTGGCTGCAACCATGTGCTCTTGTCATTCTTCTATCAGAGGTCCACCCCATTCAGTTACCTGGTCATATTACACCACATGTGAGTTCCTGATTAGGCCCCCCTTCCTTACCACTGACGTCTTCTATATCTGGCGAAGTATTTAGTACTCCATCTGCATCATTTGTCCGAGATTTAGAACAGGCCCTGGTATTGTTGACACTGGTTTTATGGCTTAGTGCGTGCCCAGCAATGCAAATCTTTATCTCAACAAAACCCAGGGCCGTGCTGGATTGGGATAAACAAAAGCGGTAAACAAGGATCTGATCTTTCGATGCAATATATGACTCATGTTTCCGTGTATGATGAAAAAGCCCAGTACTGAATCCATCAATTTGTTCCCCGTGGGTGGCTGTGGACTGTGGTGGCTCACATGTGTAGAGCTAGAAGAATGATGCTCCGGCCTGCATGGCAGTTTTCAGGCACTCCTCATCCACCTTATCAGTTTCCCGGTACAATGTCATTCCTTGTTGCGATAAGCCATATTGTTCTTTTCTGCTCGTGTTTATCTTTATCCTATCCTGTTGTAGATGTGCTTCCAGTATATTGTAAAACGTGAGCGGCGTGTGCATGTTCTCTTTTATATCTTTTAGTGGATACATAGTCATACCCAAGGCCAAAGAAGATCGATAACCCCAAGAAGACTTGAACTTACGATGAAGATCAGCTCCACTAAATCCTAGGTCTATATGTTACAACGAGAGAACTGGAGAGTGGCTTCAACTGTAGTGTGCGTAGAATGAGGTGGGTACCCCCGCTTATATATGCCCCATAGGTCTGTTGAGGTGCTCCAAATATGGTAGTTGCTTCCGCCGCCTTTGGGAACCGTCATAGAACTGCCTTCCCGAAGATGGGCCCTGGGCCCACCTACTAGGATCGGCCAACCCTAGGGATCAGCTGGTCCCACCCGAAGCCTCGTGGCCTCCTTCGCAGGGACGGCTCTCTAGTGAGGCCACATCTCACTGTTGAATAGAGACATGTGGGTCCCTCCACCATTTTTAGGATGGAAATTCTTTATACTTGATGCTCATTTTCTCTCCATTGGTTGTGCTCCTGAAAATCACTAAGATAACCTAAGTTAACCTAAACAAAATATGCAACTAAGATAGTAGTGTTTTTGAGATGTTGACGATGGAATCGTCAGTTAAGGACCGTTAACAGCCATGTTGGATAATTGTGTCTTTCGAGATCAAGTTCATCAAACTCTTTTTTCCTGTGATCGAAACAGCCCAATATTTCCATTTCTATGTTTTGGAATCCTACAATTTTCTACTTTTCGCTCCATCCAATTTCTACCTTTTTTTTTAACTATTCCTCTGTTTTGAATTCCTGTATGTGTTTCAAACAGGCCCTGAGAGTTCCATTGGAGTTACCCTTACCTCTCCCATCTTCCCTTGTCCATCATGTTTCTATACCACCATCTTGGTGACAGTGGGTGGGGGTTGGTGCTCCTCGTGATTGCCGGACTTTCCAGATTTATACAAAGGGCACTGCATGGCCAGCGCGTATGGGTACGGCGGTCGGGTGATGCAGAGATGGGTGATGCAGAGACCGTTCAGTTCACATTCCCAACGCCGAAGCGCTTGAAGACAATAGTGACACAGGACATGAACAACATAGAGATGACGTGCTGGTACCGCCTATGATCTGTCCTCATCTTCCCCTCAGCCAATGTGATTGAACCCATACTTTTAAGAATGATAGCTTCTCATGTTTGATGAAATGCGGACCCGTCATGCACTCATGGTATGATGTTGTATCATGTAACACCCACAGATTTGTATTGAAGGATTGCTTGAATTTAATTGATTTCCTTGCTTGTAAAATGTCAAACACAAATTTCGGCCCCAAGCAAATAAAATTTCTTAGCACCTTCTTGACACCAAAAATGAGCTTGATACTTACCATGCTTCAGATGAATAACATCTATAGTAGGCGTAGCTCTAGCAGTTTTACTCGTAACATCAACAATTATCTTTTCAAGTAGGAACAATATACTATTTATTTTTAAAAAAGAAATAAGATACTACATAGGCCATTCTCTGAAAAAGGAACATACAAATGAATCTTATATACTAGGTATAAGAAATCACATCGATTTCTTAACTTTGTACATATAATTCCATGAATAAGTTATTTAAGTGAGTCACTAGCAATTTGTTGATTCAGAAGGCACAGGTACGTGGATAGTATGTCAAATGATTTTTATTTGCAAGGTAAATTACAATAGCCGATTTAGATACATGCGAACATAAGAATTACTCTCAAGAATTTCTTTAGATTGGACTGTCGTATATGATAGCATTAGGTGAATTGGTTTACCTCCTGATATATAGAATATAACTCTTTAGCCTCAGATTAAGTAATTGGTCACATCGCATGGACAAAGGTTTCAAATTAAAGAAGTGGAGCAATAAGCTGTGCCTCCATGCTGGTCTTCAGGCTCAGACTGTTATCAAGTATAGTTATCTGGAACCTTTCTACTGAAATCTCCACAAACTGCACCTTATGTTTGTTAATTGCCAACACTGAATTGTATTTTCTGGATCATATTTGAAGTGGGGTGCCACTACAAATGGAAGTTTTTTTTTATTGATCGAATCTTAATTGGCTAGGCTTGTGATTAGTATGGTTCCATGCAAAATTGAAAAGGGCACTATAATTATGAAAACTGCCCAAATTGTCAATCTTTTGCAAAATTATAAGAGGAAAAAGAAAACCGAACCACTCATCTTTATTAATCCATATGCTGTCATTCTTTACAGTAGGGCTTAAAACTGGAAGTAGTATGTGCTGTCGATGCATAATGCAAGACCAAATATTTCAAGCAACAAACAGGTGATGACCACATGGATTTTGATGTAAGATAAACCAACAAAAAAAAAACTAAAATACTGGCATTACAGATATATTTTCATGTATTCATCGATGTAGGTGTACTGAACCTCTGGGTAAAGCATAGTAGCCTCTGCTCCATCCTCCGTGATTTCAAATTTTGGCATTACAGATATATTTTCATGTATTCATCAATGCAGGTGTACTGAACCTCTGGGTAAAGCACAGTAGCCTCTGCTTCATACTCCCCGATTTCAAAGTTTGTCAAGCAACCTTCATAGAAAATGTGGTAGTAGTGTGTCACTCCGACTTGATTGGGAAGGTCAGTATCTGCATGAATATGTGCAAAAATCATAGTGTGCGTTCTTAATTAACAATAATGCACAGCAAATAAAGACAGTACTAGTGATATTTTGATATATAGAGAACATATTTTGTGTACAAATATATACTCATTAGCCATTTTATCAATTTGTGTAGCTCTAAATAACATCTAGTCATTGTTAACTATATCTGTTTTGACCATTCTATAAATTTTCATGTCATTAACAATAAAAAAACATATTCTTAATCCTATACACATCCCATTATCCTCATACATACTAAAATTTGTGTAGTTACCTTTCATTGAACCCAAGAATTCATCTGCAGTAATGTGGATTTTCTCCAGAACTTTTCCAGAGAGCTTTTCCCAAATTGCGATCACATCATTTTGAGTGAGGATGTTTTCTTGTGGTCTTAAGTATATGGTCTTGTTCAAGGTGCGAGGATCATCTATGGACTTGATTGTATACGTTGCTACATCATCTTCGTCCACAAATATAGCTGCATGGTACATATGTGAGAACTATGCAGTTAAAAGTGGGACATGTTATAATGTTATTACTTCTAGTATAATAGATATGTCCACCTGGAGTGTAATAGGCCTCGTTATACAAGCTAAATATGTATTTATGGTTAATGAAAGCGACCTATGATGAAGTTTAACATGAATGTCTGATATTAAAAAAGAAAGATGATGGGAGATGAACAATGTTAATGTTTACCTTTGACGTTGCCGTCTCCGTATACATGGACTTTCTCTTTGGGTGGCAAAAGGGGTGCGCAATTGGCAGAGGTTAGGACAAAAGTAAGCAGCAAAGCAATTAGCAGAAATATAGGTGTGGGGAATATTCGCCTCTTCTATTGCCCTTCTCAACTCCATCTTTTGAACAAATGTAATATTTCCTGGTTCAAGAGCGTGACCCATCCTTGATGGGTCCATGCCAAATTCTGATGGTATGAAACGCTGCATTGATAAATCATAATTATTGAAAGAGTATGTTTACTATGATTCCACTACTTCATTGTTTGATTTTTTTTTTGTACATTGAAAGCACGAAAGGGAGCTGCCCAACATAATGAAAGATCTACGGTAGCAAAATGCATATGTTGTTGATCCTATTATTTTTCTTAAGACATGTCAATTGATGCAACTACTTTTGTTGCTCATGTGGAGAAATTCATCAACTTTTGAACAGGAAAAATAAACTATTTTTCTGCCTAAGACGAAATATTTTCTTTATTTCTTTTTAAAATACTAGATTCCCACTGGCATCCTTGCCTACAAGCTCGTAACCACGTTGATTTCATGGTTATTTTGGGATAGTCTAGTATTTATTCACATGAGCGTGATATTCCTCCAACATATTATTTTGCTTACAAAGAGTTTTAGCACATTCGGCTCATACTAATTAACATCACGAGATTCATCTGTCTTATTTATTGGTGTGGGGATCAGTGGTAATGATGTAACAATTATTTTAACTCTTGCCACATTCGTTAATTATTTTCAAGAAAAAACTTGTCATGTTAATTAATGTCACTATCATGAAAACTGCATGCTATTCGTTCACAAGACAAATTGACCGCTAAATACTAGTATGAAATGCAATGAAATAAAAGGCAAAGATGTAATTTTTGAAACTAATGTTTCAAGATGAATCTAACATTTTCATTTTTACTTTTTTTTTATTTATTTTGTAGCAACCTGTAGATGTCACTTTCGTTTTGATTCCCCTGTAACTAAGTTTATATGGATGGAATTGTACATGTCCAGGCACCGCAGTGGATGGCTTACGTCTAGGTTTGTTTTTTTTTTTTAAAAAAAAAGCTTACGTCTAGATTGGATTCATATGTACCTCCCATCACTAAAACCTACAGAGGTAACAAAGCCCACAGATTTTACGATAACGCCTGCCTGTTAGCCCAGGTGATTTGGGCGTGGGCAAGCAATTTGGCCCGAAAAAGAACTAGTCACTGTCGAGATCACAAAGCACATACTTCGCTAATACTAGGAAAAAGTCCTTTTCACCTCCCTGAACAATGGGTTGAGTTTAAATTTTCTCCCCAGACCACAAAACCATTCAACCAGCCTCCTTGAACTTTTGAAACCATATATTTTACCTCCCTGAGCTGGATATAAGCGGTTTTGAAGGCGGTTTTCTATTTTTCTTTTTTTATTTATTTTGGCTGAAACTTTGAAAATTCATAATAAATCAAAGAAAAATCATAAAATCAAAAATTAAATTTTGTTAGACTCCATATAATTATATAAACACATAAAATATATAATATACTTTAGTATAAAGTTTTTTAATATAGATTTAGATCTATTTTTTACTATAGTTAAATATAATAATTCATAAATGCATTTTTTATGGTCCAATCATGGTAAAATTTTTATTGTCGCCTAGTTATTGTATGCTTCAACTATATTAAAAAACTTTATACTCACTAGAACATTTGTAACTTAGTTTTAGATTTATTTAGAGTATATTTTGCCCTAAATAAATCTTTAAATAAGTTATACAAGATCTAATGAGTATAAATTCTTAATACTATTGAAGTATACAATAATTATCTCACCATAAAAATTTTACCATGATTGGACCATAAAAACTGCATTTATGAATTATTATATTTAAGTATAGTAAAAAATAGATCTAAATCTATAATAAAAAACTTTATACTAAATAATATTATTTTATATATTTTATGTGTTTATATATTTGTATGGAGTCCAAAAAAATTGAATTTTCGATTTTATGATTTTTCTTTGATTTATTATGATTTTTTAAAATTTCAGCCAAAATAAATAAAGAAAAGAAAAACAGAAAACCGCCTTCAAAACCGCTTATATCCAGCTCGGGGAGGTGAAATATACGGTTTCAAAAGTTCAAGGAGGCTGGTTAGACGGTTTTGTGGTCTGAGGAGAAAATTTAAACTCAGCCCATTGTACAAGGAGGTGAAAAGGACTTTTTCGCTAATACTATGGAGAAAAACTAGCTCCGTGTCAGCAAATATGCGCAAGCTGTGGGATAATCGAAGGAAGTTATCAGTAACTCCCAAGTGATATTTGGAGTAGTTTCAAGGATTTTCATCTCATTTAAACTAAAATTTGTACGGAACAACATACATAGGAGACTCAAATGTGTTTTGGTAAAAAGTTGGAGTAATCTGACTCCCTTTGGTATCAGATACATAAATGTATAACTCTATTGGCAAATCAACATGTGTTTTATAACAATTAGACTAACAACATAATTAAAACCATTTACAATTTGAAATATAAAGGTTCATATTGTCAAAATATTTTTCATGACGAGCATAGTTAATATCAACCCTGGCCATGTTTGGATAGGGGTGCCTAAAAATTAGCACCCCCATTTGGCCCCTAAATTAGCCCATTGTATCCAAACATGGGGTGCTAAAGAGGAGCCAAAATGATTTAGCATCGTGGTCACAAAAAGAGGTGCTAATTGGGGCCAAACCCTTCCTCTCTCTCCATGATCCAAACATGCATGTGCTAAAAAGATTTGCCCTTGTTACTGTAGCAATGCTACAGTGCCGAAAATTGTCCCCTAGGCCAAAGTATCCAAACACACCCCCTGTATCGTTAGTCTATTATGACGACTTTTTTATTATTAAATCTTAAACTAAAATATTGGATTAATTATAAAAATCTAAATAACTAGATTATGATTTTATACCGAGTTCAAAAATGTTAATTCTCAGAAAATGAAAAAATGACCTAGATGTGCATGCCGCAGAAAGCTAAAACCATGAAGCGCGACACCCATGTGCGACTTTGTTTTCGATATCCAAAAGATAAGGAAATTTAAAATATTTACTCTTATCAATTTATTAAAAAAAGGGAAGACTTTTGGCCATAACTGTAAGAACAAGTTTAATCTCACAAAGTTTATACACTGACCTTGACGTTCCCAGCCTCCTTGATAGCCTCGACGAGCTTGTGCTGCAAGTGTAGGTTGTGGCTCCGGATGTGTGCCCCGGACATGGCCGAGATCACCACGTCGGCCTGTGCCACGGCGGCGACGAGCCCGGCGTGGTCGTCGAGCGATGCCTCCACGAGACGCGCGCCCTGCTTTTTGAAGGACAGCAGCATCTGGAGCTTGTCGACGTCGAGGCCGATCTCCGGCCGCATCAGGACGAGCGTGGGGTGTCCCTGCGCCAGGCTCGCACGCACTATACGGCGGCCGATGTAGCCGGTACCACCCACTACGAGGACGCGGCTCTTCTCCATGGATGGCGAGCGAGGAGGATGCCGAGAATGAACGAGCGTGTGGACAGGACAGGTAGGTGTAAGTGGTGCTGGTATGGGTATCAGGAAGCGTGCGTTATGAGTAGATAGAGTAGAAAAAGGAGGATGGCATCGTTGTAGAGTGGTCTATTTCACCAGGACTGGGAAACGCCCATGACTTGGACAGTTGGACGACTGCGAAGAATCTGCTCGAGAACGATGTAAACCTAAAATAAATGGAATAAATTAGCTATGCCCCCTCATGACTCATGACAGGGACATGGCACGGACACGGTTACTATTAAGTCACACTGGAACTTGAGCATCAGTTGGTACAATAGAAACTGTAGCAGACATTGAGAACTATGCCTTAGCGTGTAAGACTGTTGTAACACCTACAACAAAAGGGGCATTTGGTTGACTGCATACTCCTCAATCAGGCTCTGCGCATGCGAGAAGTGTTAGTTTGGTTGCCTGAATCGACCACGGAGCCAGGCTCACGGCGTGCAAAAGGGTTGACGCGTGCGTGCGCGAGGCGCAAGCACACGTACGTGCGCGTGCATCCACATGCATCTTGTACGCCCCGGACGAGGACGGCCTTGTTGTTTGGTTCAATACGTGCATCAGGCCAAGGAGTGGTGGGTTATCTATTGTGACTTCGGACCTGATTAGTTGATTGCTAAAATTTGGCAGGTCACAGTTTTGCCAAGCTAAAATTCTAGGCAAAAGAACATGCCACCATTTTGATAGGATTAATGTGAGGCTTAGGCACCTTTTGCACAAATCAATGTCATGGCCAAGAAACGATGTGATGGAAGGCCCTTTTTTGGCTGTACGCTAATGATAACTTTCTCTTCTCACATTTGAGACATCACATCTTGTTGACTTTTGTTTGTCCTAGAGTTCGACATAAGTACAACCATATGTTGTACGAGACTTTATACGATTTCTGTCGGCATGATGTCAAATTAGTTCAACTTCACTATTCAATCACACTTTCATTACATTGAAATACCTCTCACAAACTTTTGCTACAGTTAAGTTTTGGTATAGTGAAATTTTGCGAACTTTCGTTATCTAAATGGGTCCTAATTTTCCTCAATGGCTGCGACACCTTTTGGCACTTGACAGCTTGTTCTTCACTCGCTTTCTATCCTTTTGGAGTTATCGGATTTCTCCCTCGGTCGCCATGACACACATGTGACACTCACTAGGACACTGCCGCAACGCACGGAGCAGCGGGTCCTGGATACTGCTCTCGCTGTGCTCATCAATATGCATCACTATCTCCCTTTCCCCCTTCGTGTAACTGTGCAAGCCCTTTAGCCAGAGTGTCAAAGCTACATCTATATTTTGAAAATGTAGCGGTAAGGAAAAATAGGGGTATTATTTGTGATTTTATTGATGGAATAACACCATAGTCATTGGGACTAGTATGATTGTTGAGATGTAGTTTGCAGATGTTTTAGACGAAGATATGATTATCAAGGATTTGACCATTCGAGCAAATAAGTTTTGAAATTTGAGGATGATGGCACAAAGTAACTAGGGTAAACATGGCAGTAATACCCAAGTTTCTAATTACCACTTGATGGCAACTAGGGGTGGTCGATCCTCCATCAGACTGTAAGACTGTTGTAACACCTACAACAAAAGGGGCATTTGGTTGACTGCATACTCCTCAATCAGGCTCTGCGCATGCGAGAAGTGTTAGTTTGGTTGCCTGAATCGACCACGGAGCCAGGCTCACGGCGTGCAAAAGGGTTGACGCGTGCGTGCGCGAGGCGCAAGCACCCGTACGTGCGCGTGCATCCACTTGCATCTTGTACGCCCCGGACGAGGACGGCCTTGTTGTTTGGTTCAATACGTGCATCAGGCCAAGGAGTGGTGGGTTATCTATTGTGACTTCGGACCTGATTAGTTGATTGCTAAAATTTGGCAGGTCACAGTTTTGCCAAGCTAAAATTCTAGGCAAAAGAACATGCCACCATTTTGATAGGATTAATGTGAGGCTTAGGCACCTTTTGCACAAATCAATGTCATGGCCAAGAAACGATGTGATGGAAGGCCCTTTTATGGCTGTACGCTAATGATAACTTTCTCTTCTCACATTTGAGACATCACATCTTGTTGACTTTTGTTTGTCCTAGAGTTCGACATAAGTACAACCATATGTTGTACGAGACTTTATACGATTTCTGTCGGCATGATGTCAAATTAGTTCAACTTCACTATTCAATCACACTTTCATTACATTGAAATACCTCTCACAAACTTTTGCTACAGTTAAGTTTTGGTATAGTGAAATTTTGCGAACTTTCGTTATCTAAATGGGTCCTAATTTTCCTCAATGGCTGCGACACCTTTCGGCACTTGACAGCTTGTTCTTCACTCGCTTTCTATCCTTTTGGAGTTATCGGATTTCTCCCTCGGTCGCCATGACACACATGTGACACTCACTAGGACACTGCCGCAACGCACGGAGCAGCGGGTCCTGGATACTGCTCTCGCTGTGCTCATCAATATGCATCACTATCTCCCTTTCCCCCTTCGTGTAACTGTGCAAGCCCTTTAGCCAGAGTGTCAAAGCTACATCTATATTTTGAAAATGTAGCGGTAAGGAAAAATAGGGGTATTATTTGTGATTTTATTGATGGAATAACACCATAGTCATTGGGACTAGTATGATTGTTGAGATGTAGTTTGCAGATGTTTTAGACGAAGATATGATTATCAAGGATTTGACCATTCGAGCAAATAAGTTTTGAAATTTGAGGATGATGGCACAAAGTAACTAGGGTAAACATGGCAGTAATACCCAAGTTTCTAATTACCACTTGATGGCAACTAGGGGTGGTCGATCCTCCATCAGACTGTAAGACTGTTGTAACACCTACAACAAAAGGGGCATTTGGTTGACTGCATACTCCTCAATCAGGCTCTGCGCATGCGAGAAGTGTTAGTTTGGTTGCCTGAATCGACCACGGAGCCAGGCTCACGGCGTGCAAAAGGGTTGACGCGTGCGTGCGCGAGGCGCAAGCACACGTACGTGCGCGTGCATCCACATGCATCTTGTACGCCCCGGACGAGGACGGCCTTGTTGTTTGGTTCAATACGTGCATCAGGCCAAGGAGTGGTGGGTTATCTATTGTGACTTCGGACCTGATTAGTTGATTGCTAAAATTTGGCAGGTCACAGTTTTGCCAAGCTAAAATTCTAGGCAAAAGAACATGCCACCATTTTGATAGGATTAATGTGAGGCTTAGGCACCTTTTGCACAAATCAATGTCATGGCCAAGAAACGATGTGATGGAAGGCCCTTTTATGGCTGTACGCTAATGATAACTTTCTCTTCTCACATTTGAGACATCACATCTTGTTGACTTTTGTTTGTCCTAGAGTTCGACATAAGTACAACCATATGTTGTACGAGACTTTATACGATTTCTGTCGGCATGATGTCAAATTAGTTCAACTTCACTATTCAATCACACTTTCATTACATTGAAATACCTCTCACAAACTTTTGCTACAGTTAAGTTTTGGTATAGTGAAATTTTGCGAACTTTCGTTATCTAAATGGGTCCTAATTTTCCTCAATGGCTGCGACACCTTTCGGCACTTGACAGCTTGTTCTTCACTCGCTTTCTATCCTTTTGGAGTTATCGGATTTCTCCCTCGGTCGCCATGACACACATGTGACACTCACTAGGACACTGCCGCAACGCACGGAGCAGCGGGTCCTGGATACTGCTCTCGCTGTGCTCATCAATATGCATCACTATCTCCCTTTCCCCCTTTGTGTAACTGTGCAAGCCCTTTAGCCAGAGTGTCAAAGCTACATCTATATTTTGAAAATGTAGCGGTAAGGAAAAATAGGGGTATTATTTGTGATTTTATTGATGGAATAACACCATAGTCATTGGGACTAGTATGATTGTTGAGATGTAGTTTGCAGATGTTTTAGACGAAGATATGATTATCAAGGATTTGACCATTCGAGCAAATAAGTTTTGAAATTTGAGGATGATGGCACAAAGTAACTAGGGTAAACATGGCAGTAATACCCAAGTTTCTAATTACCACTTGATGGCAACTAGGGGTGGTCGATCCTCCATCAGACTGTAAGACTGTTGTAACACCTACAACAAAAGGGGCATTTGGTTGACTGCATACTCCTCAATCAGGCTCTGCGCATGCGAGAAGTGTTAGTTTGGTTGCCTGAATCGACCACGGAGCCAGGCTCACGGCGTGCAAAAGGGTTGACGCGTGCGTGCGCGAGGCGCAAGCACCCGTACGTGCGCGTGCATCCACATGCATCTTGTACGCCCCGGACGAGGACGGCCTTGTTGTTTGGTTCAATACGTGCATCAGGCCAAGGAGTGGTGGGTTATCTATTGTGACTTCGGACCTGATTAGTTGATTGCTAAAATTTGGCAGGTCACAGTTTTGCCAAGCTAAAATTCTAGGCAAAAGAACATGCCACCATTTTGATAGGATTAATGTGAGGCTTAGGCACCTTTTGCACAAATCAATGTCATGGCCAAGAAACGATGTGATGGAAGGCCCTTTTTTGGCTGTACGCTAATGATAACTTTCTCTTCTCACATTTGAGACATCACATCTTGTTGACTTTTGTTTGTCCTAGAGTTCGACATAAGTACAACCATATGTTGTACGAGACTTTATACGATTTCTGTCGGCATGATGTCAAATTAGTTCAACTTCACTATTCAATCACACTTTCATTACATTGAAATACCTCTCACAAACTTTTGCTACAGTTAAGTTTTGGTATAGTGAAATTTTGCGAACTTTCGTTATCTAAATGGGTCCTAATTTTCCTCAATGGCTGCGACACCTTTTGGCACTTGACAGCTTGTTCTTCACTCGCTTTCTATCCTTTTGGAGTTATCGGATTTCTCCCTCGGTCGCCATGACACACATGTGACACTCACTAGGACACTGCCGCAACGCACGGAGCAGCGGGTCCTAGATACTGCTCTCGCTGTGCTCATCAATATGCATCACTATCTCCCTTTCCCCCTTCGTGTAACTGTGCAAGCCCTTTAGCCAGAGTGTCAAAGCTACATCTATATTTTGAAAATGTAGCGGTAAGGAAAAATAGGGGTATTATTTGTGATTTTATTGATGGAATAACACCATAGTCATTGGGACTAGTATGATTGTTGAGATGTAGTTTGCAGATGTTTTAGACGAAGATATGATTATCAAGGATTTGACCATTCGAGCAAATAAGTTTTGAAATTTGAGGATGATGGCACAAAGTAACTAGGGTAAACATGGCAGTAATACCCAAGTTTCTAATTACCACTTGATGGCAACTAGGGGTGGTCGATCCTCCATCAGACTGTAAGACTGTTGTAACACCTACAACAAAAGGGGCATTTGGTTGACTGCATACTCCTCAATCAGGCTCTGCGCATGCGAGAAGTGTTAGTTTGGTTGCCTGAATCGACCACGGAGCCAGGCTCACGGCGTGCAAAAGGGTTGACGCGTGCGTGCGCGAGGCGCAAGCACACGTACGTGCGCGTGCATCCACTTGCATCTTGTACGCCCCGGACGAGGACGGCCTTGTTGTTTGGTTCAATACGTGCATCAGGCCAAGGAGTGGTGGGTTATCTATTGTGACTTCGGACCTGATTAGTTGATTGCTAAAATTTGGTAGGTCACAGTTTTGCCAAGCTAAAATTCTAGGCAAAAGAACATGACACCATTTTGATAGGATTAATGTGAGGCTTAGGCACCTTTTGCACAAATCAATGTCATGGCCAAGAAACGATGTGATGGAAGGCCCTTTTTTGGCTGTACGCTAATGATAACTTTCTCTTCTCACATTTGAGACATCACATCTTGTTGACTTTTGTTTGTCCTAGAGTTCGACATAAGTACAACCATATGTTGTACGAGACTTTATATGATTTCTGTCGGCATGATGTCAAATTAGTTCAACTTCACTATTCAATCACACTTTCATTACATTGAAATACCTCTCACAAACTTTTGCTACAGTTAAGTTTTGGTATAGTGAAATTTTGCGAACTTTCGTTATCTAAATGGGTCCTAATTTTCCTCAATGGCTGCGACACCTTTTGGCACTTGACAGCTTGTTCTTCACTCGCTTTCTATCCTTTTGGAGTTATCGGATTTCTCCCTCGGTCGCCATGACACACATGTGACACTCACTAGGACACTGCCGCAACGCACGGAGCAGCGGGTCCTGGATACTGCTCTCGCTGTGCTCATCAATATGCATCACTATCTCCCTTTCCCCCTTCGTGTAACTATGCAAGCCCTTTAGCCAGAGTGTCAAAGCTACATCTATATTTTGAAAATGTAGCGGTAAGGAAAAATAGGGGTATTATTTGTGATTTTATTGATGGAATAACACCATAGTCATTGGGACTAGTATGATTGTTGAGATGTAGTTTGCAGATGTTTTAGACGAAGATATGATTATCAAGGATTTGACCATTCGAGCAAATAAGTTTTGAAATTTGAGGATGATGGCACAAAGTAACTAGGGTAAACATGGCAGTAATACCCAAGTTTCTAATTACCACTTGATGGCAACTAGGGGTGGTCGATCCTCCATCAGATAAAATAACTCTAGATTTGGTAGAGACTTGATACAAACGATCCGGCTTCCAATTAGCACGATCCAAACCTTGAAATCGTAATACCCCTTCTGCTTTGGTTATTATCTGTGTGCTAATAAGTTGACCTTATCACAAGGCTATTTTCTTCATGCAAATCAAAGAACGCAAACAAGAGCAAGCAAGAACATAACTAAAATTACAAAAATCTTGGTTTAAAAACACAAAGTTGGTATCATATGAACAGATGAACAACAAGTGTTTAATGATAGATTGAATTTAAGAAAAACTCACACTCTTAAAAAGGGGTGAACAATAGAGTTTATAAAGATCTAGGGTTAGCCCAAGCACAATGGACGCATCCCTAATGGACTCCAACAATATACATGGACAAATTATTAATGTTAACTTGTTTCAACTATATCCATCGACTCAACATGAATTTTAGACTCAACATGAATTTTAGCATAAAATAGGTGTCATTGGAAAGTACATCTTCTATGATTTCCATCTATATCAAGAACGTCTACATATGCGGCCTAGGCATCCAATTTAGTGTGCGTTGCTCCTAGAATCCGAAGTGGGTTTGAGCTCGGGTTGCATTGCATTGGTCCTCCAACTTGACTTGGATGTCCATGCTTATCCTCTCCACCTACACGCTTGTTCTTAATTAATCTCTCGTTCACTGTATTAGTACTAATTAATCATAATAGTATTATTAGGCAGCATACTATTATGAAAACAATAAAATCAAGGGTTTTGGAATGAGCTCACCTTATTCGTTCAGAGGTTGTTGTGACATCCCATGTCTTAATTCAAGCATTAAGTTTGACCAAAGTCAGAATTTGGCCAAAATCAACATAAATTCAAAAGAAAAAAAATTCAAAGCTCCAAATGTGACCTATGAAAGACATTGGAACTAAAGTTTGGACAAAAAGTAGCTTGGAAGCATCTCAATTAAATGGATTTGCTAAAAAGAGAAAAGCTACTATTCATGGTATGAAAATAGCCAAATCTATGATAGGATATTTAGGTTTATAGCATTTCAACTAGACCTGAGCATTTGTGGCCCGGCCCGGCCCATGGGCCCGGCCCAAGCCCTGTGGGTTTTGGCCCGCCCACGCCTCCTAATGGGATGGGCGTGGGCAGCGAAAACCAAGCCCAAAAAAAATCCAGGCCGGCCCAAGCCCGCCCAAACTATTTATTTCATTTATATTTCAACTAAAAAAGAGCGGGAAGCCTGAGCCCGCCCACGACCCGGCCCGAGCCCGGCCCGAAATCTAGGCCAGAACTTGCCCATGGGATGGGTGTGGGCACAAATTTTAGGCCCGAAACAAATCGGGCTTTTTGCTGGCCTGACCCGAATCTGGCCCGGCCCGCAAAATGCTCAGGTCTAATTTCAACTAGATGACTTTAGAGGCAGATTGTGGAGAAATCATTGGTCTTTTGGGCAAGGTGGAAAAAGGAAAGTTGAGAACCAAAGTATAATGAATAATTTTGTTGTTCGGATCAGACCAAGATCGGGTCAAAATCATGGAGAAAAATTGGGCCAAAATTTGACTGAGCAAGGTTTATAGCATTTCAACTAGACGACTTCAGAGTTTTTAAGGCTGAGTTGAAATTTCTCAAATTGAGCTCAAACCAATGATAATTTGACAAAGGTTAAAAAAGGATGAATGAAACTCAAGTCAAAACAAAGAACTTTTGTATTTCGAGTAAGGTCAAGTTATATTCAAATTTTTGGAGAAATTTCAGCGATAAATTTGAAACTGAGATCTAGGGTTCTATGGAGATGGTCATTTCACTCGAATTATGATCAAGGTCCAATTAAAGAGATTGGTTTAGAATTTTGACATGGGGCAAAATGAGGAAATGGAATTCAGCTGATCGTGAACAACTTTATTTTGGGGTTCGAGGGAAGTTTGAATGCAAACTTGAGAGTAATTTGAGAATTCAAATTCTCAAGCTCTGAAAATTGGGATTAATGGCGCCCGAGATTTTGAGCTCTAAATCCGAGTTGGTTGTTGCTCGAGTCAGTAAAGGGTTAAAAGGAGAAATCGGACTCGCAATGTTGCGGTCTGGAAGGAATAGAGAAGCAAGCAGGCATGCTGCTCACCGGCAAGGTCGGTTTCTCCAGCCATGTGCCGCCGCGCATGCAATCTGAGGTGTCGAGAGCTGCAGCATGAGGTGGCAAGTCCTTGGGTCAGTTTTCTGTCGATATATAGTCCTTCACCAGCCTGCTTCCACTCATTGTCCTTTCTTTCCTTTTTCCGGTTCCTTCTCGGCCGCCAGTGAAGCTCAGCGTCGCACGTCACCGTTCGACCACCTCCGTTCAATTCCCTTCACTAGCAACCTTGCTTGACATCCTCTATCTTTCAAACCAGCTCTTATCCTTCCATGTCGTCTTCATAGCTTGCACACCGCCGTTTTCTTCGTCATCGTTGCCGGACTCGGTTAGGTGAGCACCGCCGCTGAGCAGGTCTCTCATGCTTTGGTTTTGAGTGAGGTTGGGGGCTTTCTTTGTGTTTAGTGTGAGCTGAGGCTGGTTTTGGTGTAGTTAGTGCGTCGAGGCATCTTGGGTTCGACCTAGAACGCTACTCACCGCCGGGGCGCGCCACCGCCATGGCTGACTCACGTGGCTCGCTCTGCATGTGTCATCTCTGGCCAAGCTAGCGTGCGCGCAGGCTTCGCTTAGTGTTTTAGATGCTCGTAATCCAGTTTTTGGTCACAGGCTGGTCGCCGTTGCGCCGCTCGGCGTGGCGGCGCCGCGTGCCACCGTGCACTGCTGCTCGTGTAGCCGCGCATAGTAGTTCCTTCTTACCGCGGGCCGTTTTTTCGCTCCAATGGGTGCGGCTTGGCGAGGCAGGGCTATCCGTGGGGTCGTCGTGGCCAGAGGACCCCGCCGCCGACGAGTCGCGGCCGGTGAAGGCCGGCGGGGTGCCTATCAGCGCCCCCTCTATTTAAAACAGAGATAGGTGCTGTGGGTTTGAAGAAATACAAACCCAGGGGATTTTGTGCAAAATAGCTTATTAGATTTTGATAATAGATTGAAATTTCGAGTTTATCACTGATTGATTCATAGAAAACTCTAGGAAAGTCCAAAATCAATTAAATAAATTTTGTTAATCTTGTTTTAAATTCTACTATTCATTAAAAATGTTAAATAATTAAATTTAGGTAATGAATTTTATTCCTTTATTTATCTTAATTAAATAAATGCTTAATAAATACTAAAAATTCTAAAATTCTGAATGATTCTTTAATAATTAGAAATAAATATAAATTGGTTTAATTATTTGTTTAAAGTATTTATTCTTTTAGAAAATAATATTAAATAATTAATATCAATTAACATTCATTTAGGGCAAGTTTTAATAAAGGAAAAATATTGGTTTGTCTTCTAAAAATCTTGAGGTATATAGTGTTGGCTTGCAACTTTATCGAGAAGTAAAGTTGTGTAGCTAAGCTTTCAAATGTTGCATATCATATCACTAACTTGCATTACGTTTTAGCATCTCAAGCTTCGGAGTGCGAGTTCATTGAACTATCTAAGGAGCAACGACAATTTAAGGAAGTGATCGTTGTTGCTCCGGAGTCGCAAGAGTTCATTAAAGGATCTAACTTGCTTGTGATTCCAGGAAAGCCCTAGTGCATTTTACCTATTTAATTTACAATAATCGCGAGTCCAAATATTATGCTTTATTGTTGCATTAGGTATAGGAGTTGATTGAAGACCTTTGATGCATGAATCATTCCTTGGTATAAATACCTTTGCTTACTTCAGAAGTTGATTAGCAGTATCTTCAGTTACTATGCTTAGTGATGCTAAGTTAAAAGCGATGATCTAGGCTATACACTAATCCTTATCGAATTAAGAAAAGATTTGATCTTGAAAGGTAGTGAGTAGAAGTTGATAGGGGGATTGAGGTAAGCTCGATTCTATAGTTCTGCCTACAATGATTATGTGACTAAGGACCGTTCTATTGTATCAACTAAGGATCAAGTGATTTTACCTGGTTTCTTAGTAGGGAATGGGACCACGTAAAGCTCGTTGGGTTGAATGGTTCAATGATTGGAAATTTTGCTTACTCGTGCTTGCTGGGTCAGAGAAAGGTGGGGACATAGCCTGAAACTCACGGGTGGTCGCCAGACGTGGGCCCCACATGGTGGTGCGTTCTCGGGTTCGAGTAAAGATATTTCCGGTCTTTGGCCCAGTTGACCGAAAGATTGTTGCGTGTAGCCTGGTACAACTGTACGTAGCTGGGAACTAGGTATCTCATACAGGATGTAAATCGATCCAGATCACCACAATCGTTAGTTATGAATGCACTTGATTAGCTGTTAAGCATCATAGAGGAAACAAGTTGAACAATATATTTTCTTGATTCAATATGCTGTATAAGTTGTTTGCAAAAGTTTTTATAACTTAGATATTTAAGTAATAACCTAATTGGGTATAAAACTTGAAAGTTAAGGATCAAGGTTAGTAAGCTTTTCGCAAATAAGTTGTGTCAGTCAGACTACTAAAAAACTCAGCATACTCCTTGAGAGTCTTTTCTTTGGTAAGTCGGGTAAGTCTTGTTGAGTACCTTCGTACTCAGGGGATCTCCCCTTATTCTTTTTCAAAAACAACTCCTGAAGTGGTCGAGAAGGAGGTCCCGAAGGCCTAGATGATAGTGGTCCCGGTGATTCTAGGGTTTAGCCAGAGTTTGTATAATAGAATTTTCTCGACTGGTTTGTATTTAAAGTCTTAGAGATGGTTGACTTGTATTTAAGTTCACTTCAAAAACTTGGCTTGTAATAAGTAAGAACCTTAGTATGTTATTGTAAAATGGCAATGCTTGTTGTGTCTTTCTCACCGAAAACGATCCTATCGTATGGCAAAGATAGAGTAAAATGTGGTTTATCGAGGAGTCCTTGGACACTCGACAGTTCACTAGTTTAAATTGTATGATGTGCGTTCAATGACCTTATTTGGATGTTATGGCGCACTTGAGCTAGTATAAATTGGATGGTACTGCCACAGTTGTCAGCATCCTACTGCAAGCAATAGAACATAAAGAAACTTTGGTCACAATTAATTTATCCTTAGTAGTTCATTCTGAGTAAGTGAGCAATTTTATCCTCTTTCTGGAATTGACCATATATAGCATCACCTAGTGGATAATAAAGCTAATAAGCTAAAAGATTCTTAAACAAAAGCTAAGCTAAAAGAATTTCATGCCATCATTGCTGATTTTAGAGCAACTGAGCAACCATTAATTTATCCTATTTCACATTCGATTATATATTTGCAAGACCACGAATCGACACACTCATTCTTCTCCAGGAAAAAAATAAACAAAGGAAAACGAAAAACATACCAACCAATGAAACCTTCACGGATGAATCTCTCTGCCGCCGCCTTTGTCGCCATCGTCCGGCGCATATTCGTCACCGGCGGTACATGCACAAGGTTAAGCTATACACAAAATTCGGAAATACGTGATCAACTGGTAAAGTTTCATCTAATATTGCACATGTTCTTTGCAGACATGGTGCCAGTTGAGGTGAGGTGCTCTCGCCTAAGTGGTACCTACAAAGGGTGGTGCACATCCATGGCCAAGTGCCAAAATGTGTGCGCATTCAAGAGCTACGACTAGTATGACGGCAAGGATCAAGGCTTCTTGCCTGCTCGATGCTGGTGCATCACGGATCGGTTCGACTGCCGACAAGGCGTCCGGCCTAGAATATAAGGCCTGCCTTTATGGCTTTATATGCTTGGTGATTTGACGTGGGCAGAAATTTCCGGTGGCCAAACACCCACTTAAGATGCCAACGTCACTATGTGCTTTGATGTATTTACCAATCCAAAGTTATAAGATTTGACAGGTGTAGCAGATTTTTGTTGTTGGCTCGTAGAAACACAAAAACAAATGATAATCATTTAACTGATTGGCTGATTAACCTAGCTCTTACTTGTTTCTACTACAACTACATAGCATATATTTTCAGCAATGAAACGTGTTAAGACTAAGATATGAATTAGAATGTAAGATATCACTTTTTAAGAGATTGATTCGTACTCTACATTAAGAGAGAGATTACAATGAATTGTCACAACATATTCTCTTATTGATTATTTTAATATAGTCAAGAATCATTGGTTAAATTTAAATGAAAAGGTGTATATTCAGGTTCAAACGGTATCCATCCACCATGGTATGAAGATCACTTTTGCGAATTACTCTCTTTTTATTGTCATTGCATAATTAATTAATATAAGGTAATGGTATGTTAGTATAATCTTGTGGGGGCAATATAAATTATAAATTTTTAATTGGTAAATATTTGCATGCCCCCCCCCACCCCCATGATTTTCTCTCCAGTTCCGCAACTGTTCACTCTCACAGTCCTCCCAACTTCATCCAGGCTGCTTCTCATTCTTCTATTTCTTCAGCTTGCTCCTCTTCCCTTCTTTGTGATTGTGGCGATCCTGAATCAGAGCCGTGTGAAGGAAGCACCACCTGCACATCCAAATTTTCCACCTGGGACTCCAATATGTGGTAGATATTAAAAACCTCGATAATTTGGAGGGTATTGTGCTTATTGTTGAAAGTTGCTTGTGCTGCAAAGGGATTGAAATTCTGTATGACATATGTAGGTGGGCTGTCTCGAGATATTGGGATTGGTTCAATGGTGGGCTGTTTTTGGATACTGGGAATGATTGAGTATGGTAGATTGTTTGAGGGATAGTGGGGATTGAAGTGGTTGGATGGGAAACTTTGCATGGGACATAAGCTAGAGATTTTTGCTCTTGAATTTCTTGGATCAGAGGTAGTAAACCTAGTGAAATTCCTCTTTGATGGATCCATCTAAACAAAATGATATGTTTCAGCTTGGAGAGAGGCAACAATAGTTTGGAGGGAGAGAGAGGCAACAGCCGAGTGGCAGGTGTGAACCAGCGGTCGAATTGAATGGGTATTATATTATATTGGTGTGTCATATTAATATTTTTTTTAAGTTCCATTGAACCTGGTTCCATGCTAAGGATCCAATTCTATATAGAACCAGTCTGCCAATGTGTAGAACCTTCTCCTATAAGAACATTAAATGTATGGATGCGATAAAGAATCGTCCATTGGAGAAGCTCGGAGGGAGGGGCCAGCAAGGCGGAGTAGAGGTAGACTGGAAAGGCAGTTGGTGCTTTGGAGAGCGGACGGAGAATGATGACATCGTCAGCACCTGGCGGAAGCTGTCCAGTCTAGCACCCAGCGCCAAGCACGGCAGGCGGAGGGCGACTGCAAGTGGTTGGCTGAGTGGATTCGTGACAATTCTCGCGAGCATCTGTGCTTGCAAATCGATGGGCAAAAGCCCCGCACCGATCCGCATCAGACGGTCTGCATTTCGAGTTGGGAGGATCCAACGGTTGGGCTAACAAGTGATGTGGCCTGATTCTCTGCCAGAGAATTCGGCCAGGTTTCATCTTTGGAGCTTGGCAAGACGACGATTGACGCACTCATTCTTCTCCAAGAAACCAAAAGAAACAAAAAAAAAAAACCGACCAACTAAACCTTCACTTTCTTCTCTCTGCCGTCGGTCGTCAGTCTGTCCTCGGGTGTCCCTGCGCTAAGGTCCCCGTGACGATCCGCCTGTCGACGAAGCCCGTGGTGCATACGACGGGACCTTTGCATCTGACTTCTCCATGCCTTGGTTGAAATTAAGTGGACTGTGACTTCGTTCCTGACTGTTTGATTTGGCTCTGTTTTCTGTGGACAGCAGCAGCCTAATTCTTCACTGCGTTGGCACCTCTCGCCAGGTCCGACATAGTGACATGGGCAGCAGATAATGCATTTTTCGTATCAAATCAGCTTTACTCAGTTTCTTCGCGAGGAGATTTTGCACCTTTTTAATTATTGTGAGTTGCATTATTGCATTTCTTTATGTGATGTGGTAGATCAAACTTCCTTTTCTATCTTTTGCAAGAACCATAGTCCTTTTTTTTCTTGAGGTGGAAGCTAGTGGTCGACCAACATATGTGATCAAACATGAGGTGTTGTCGTTCACGAAACATTCCACTCATACACGTCCCTCCATGGCACGAAAATATGACACGTTCATTTGTTTTTAAAGAACCGGAAAAAGAGGGAGACAGTAGTACTTGATCGAACAGGCTTCGAATATAATAGAGATAATAGTCTTGGGTCACTTGATTATATATAGAAAGGTGGCGTTAGTGTGTAGTGGAGACTGGAGAGGGTCGAGGTGGACAAGATAAATAGTGTTGTTTGGACTTTGAGTGTTCGAGGGCGATGCGGAGGGGTTCGGTGATGTCCTGATGACATCGGACCAATGTCACAAAGTTCTCGGTATGACTAGGTCGAGGGATGGATAAATGGGACGTGGTTTGACATTTTCTAAGTTCCTGGTACAAGAGAGGGTATACCTCGTTGAAACATTGGTTCGAAATATTGATACATGAACCAAGAATATTTGGTACAACATTGATTCAAAATATTGGTACATGAACCAAGAATATTTGGCACGATGTCCGGACAAGTAGTCCGAATAAATATTATTTACTCATTGAACACAAACATACTATGCGTAGCACTTTTATGAGTGTAGTCATCCGTCAACCTTATCCCCTCCTTCCTTCGTCTTCCACGCTTCAAAAACTTCCACAGACCACAGCAATAGTCCCGAGAAAATCATCTTGCTTCCAACCACCTTCTCCAAGCCTCCAAGTCCAGAGTCCCTCGGAGGCTCGGATGGAACGCGGTGCAACAAGCCGGCGGCACCCGCACAGCTGGGCCAGCTGGCTGCAGGTGTACTCGCTGTCTGCGTTCTTGAGTCTCGACGCCCGTTCTTGAATCTTGAGTACAGTCGCTAGCACCGGTCTCTGATCCAGCAGTTCAGCAGCTTCCGTGATTCGTATGCGTGCCGCTGCGATGCTGTTTGAAGGCCGCCGCTCCGCTAACTAGCAGCTCCAATCGTATGCGGCATGTCCAACTGCAGACCGATCGACAAGCCACAACCAGGTTAATCGGATTTGGATTTGCAGCGCTTGTTCTGGTCTTTTACATATTCACGTTCCGGCAGCCATCGCGTAGTCGTTTCAGCTTGTTTCCCACAGTCCCAGCCATCGACCCAAGGATCGTTCCCGGGGGAACCCGTCCCTCGATTCGGTACGGTGAACCCGGGACGCGGAACGGCGCACAGTACCGCGTTCCTGTGACATAGCGGGTGTATAGTTGGTGGAGAAATGTGGACATTTTCTGTAGCAGATACGTACCGTAGTAATGAATAGTGAGGAAATGATGAAAAATGATGTGATGGATGTGATGGGAAGAATAGTGAATATCTACCATCTAAACAAGCCAATAGCATCGGACCAGCCGACGAGTTTTAACGAGCTAGGGGATAGAATAAATGAACCATAAAAATGTTATGTCTAATTTGGTGTTCGGCTATGAGGTCTTTTACTGTGCCTTATACTGGTGTGGACTAGAGCTCGAAAATGTCTAGCATCAGAACATCCGATAGTCAAAAATAATTGTATCCTAGTGGTATGGGTAGTATACATGCGTATTTAACTAGTCTAACGATATTATTATTAAAAAAACAAAAACGATATCACGATAATATATTTTGCATATAAAAAACCACCTCTTGTAAGAGACTCAAGTAATACATATGTAACTATTATAAAATCACCCTTAAAAATAGATGGTTTAATTTGCTCTATATTGTATACTACCAAATAGTAGTATAAGACACCATAAAAGACCTCTCAGTTATACCACGCAAATCTATATACCTGCTAGCGGAGATGCACTTGTGATATGCACGTGATACAAAGGGTATAGCTGGTGGGTAAAGAACCAAGGAGTGATAAAAATAATATTAAATATTTCACACAAACACTCTCTAACTCGCAATTTTGATGTGCCTCCCACCTCTTTTGATTCTTACATATGACGAGCATTAGATGTTTAGTGCGTTCAATTTGGGTAAAAAAATATTTTCAATTCTACTCATTCTTTAATTTGTATAAGCATGCTATATATTTATATGATAATAAATCAGATTTTAATATAATGTGCTTGAAATTGATTATGCCAATCTGTTAAAAAGTTAAGTATAATTTATAACATGAAACACTTATAGATAAACCATTTTAAATTTCAATATTCGTTAAATATTTTACGTCACCAGCGTTTGTCTAAAGCAACAACCTTAGGGCCTTCTGTATTATGCGCAATAAATAGACACATTAGTCCCTCTCTTTCTTTCACACAAGTAATTTCACCTCTATCGTCGAGAGTATCTGAAGTTGTTTGGCACATATGGAGCTGAAATTATATCACAAATTCACGATTGCAGGAATACAGCAACATCGAATCATCGATGGCACAAGGTCTAAAAGCAGGGAAGGACTTGGCTTAGACGTAAAGGAGTTGGATTCGTCGTTTTTTATGTCGCTTGAACTCCTGGATGCAGATGGAAAACGGGAGCACATGGGTTGACGTCCTCGCTTGACGTCCACTCTTTCATCTTTGGGTTTTTTTTTATCACCATATGCTTTTTACACCCAAGCTGTTATACATTACACTACAACAAAAACAAGCATTCATCCCTCAACTGTTAATACCGCTTGTGTTAAAACCAGGTACTAAATGGTTCCGGGGTTCTCGATGGCCGTCGGACCATTTAGTACCGGCTCACAACACCACACTGGTACTAAATGGTGTCATTTAGTACCAGTTGGTGTTAAAATACGTTACTAAATGGTCCTAGGGTTCCTGAGGCCCCGTGCATTTAGTACCGGCTCGTAAACGGCCCGGTACTAAATGGTCCATCTGTGATAGTTCAAAAGGATAACATATCCCACTCAATCACAACTGATGCATAGGTGGGATGGTACAGTGGCTACCGTGAGGCCGAGGTCGTGAGTTCGAAGCCCGCAGACCGCGCACGCACATTTATGAGTAAAAAATTCGCGTGACTTGTGACTTACTTACTATGCACGCGTGCGGGTCTCTCGATAGATTAAAAAAAAATGGCCCAATATCATTTAGTACCGGTTGGTGTTAGGTACTAAATGGCCTACGACGCCGACCTTGCGAGCCCATTGTACTAATGGGCTCGCACATTTAATACAAGAAACAGGGTACTATGCGCATAATTAGTACTAAACCGGCTTTGCGTCTGGTACTAAAGCTCATGTTTCTACTAGTGTCAATTGACACGTGGGGCCAAATATAGTTGATATTTGAGGGGGACTAATTTTTGGTAACAAATATATACTAAGAGAACTCGTTCCTTTTAGTATAGATTTATATTCCTCAAACAATAACGTTCATATCCACTCTTTTCGTTCATCCTAACAGGTGGGTCCCACTTGTCATCTATATACCCCACCTGCACCTCCTCATCATCGTCCCAACCTGCTGCCTTCAGCCTTCTTGGTCCATGGCCTCATCGGGAGTGTGCGGGCTTCCCAGCGGGTTCAAAAAGAATCTTTTTTTGTCACAAAACTATTTAGTATTGGCTTGTACTACTACAAAACATGTTTTTAGAGGCGGCTACTTTAGATTTTCGGAGACGGATACCCTATTGGCCTCTGAATTGGGGCATCTGTTAATGAGGTATTTTCGGAAAAGGTTTTGTTTCGCCTCTGTTAGTCTACAAATAAGAAACCCTAGGATGAGCCTACCATGCCCATCTATAGGCCCACCGAGATTATCCAAGGGCGCCGCCATTCTCGTGCTACCGCGGCTGCCGGCGTCGAACTGCTCTACCTCGGCATGTCCCACATCGCCTCCGATAAAGCTGTCATCGTCATGCGCGCCACCAGAGACGGAGTCGTCCTCATCGCGGCGTGCACATGCGTGCCACCACACCACGCGCCATCTGCTAGACGTCGACACACTAACTCACCCATGCCACGCGACATCGTCTGCAGTCTGCTTGCGCCGCCTCTGTAGGGTCAGGGGGAGAGAGAGGGGGTGGGGGCTGACAGTGTAGGTTGAGGTAGAGGAGGGGAGCAAGGAAACCCTAACTATGGTTTATTTATAGAACCTTGCTAACGAGCCTTTTGGGCCTCTTTGGGCCGCATCATTTTTAGAAACGGGCCATATAAGCAGTCCGACCCCAAAAATAGATTTATCGAGGCGTGCACGTTAATCTGATCAACTTGGAAAATATATGATTTTCCAAGATGGTTGTTTTTGTGTTTGTGCCTCCGTAAATCAATTTACCATGGCGAATGAGAGTAATCACATTCGAAAATAGAAAATGCTACATCTGTTAATGCCGGGGATTAACGGAGGTAGACAGATTTTATGTCTACCTCTCTGAGCTCGATTTTGGAGTGTCTCCTAAAATATTTTTTGTAGTAGCATGGTGGTACCATGTGGTACTAAATGGCTACCTATTTAGTATCGAAAACTTAGTACTGACTATCATAACTAACCGATATCAAATGGGGGTTGTTGCCACTATTGTGTAGTTTTTTATTAGTGTACATGTAGATAGAATAATTACTCTCAATGATGTCTTTAGATTTGTCTGTCCCTATATGATTAGGTGAATTGGTTTAACTCCAGATATATAGAATGTAACTCTTCAACTTCACATTATGTAATTGATCACCCATGGACAAAGACTCCAAATTAGAGCAGCAGAACAGTACGAAAGCCTCTATGCTGGCCTTCAGGATCAGACTATTATCAAGTATAGTTATAAGTAACCTTTCTACTGAAATCTCCACAATCTGCAATTTATATCGGTTAATTATACCTTTTATTAATTGCCAACACTGCATTGTATTTGCTGGATCATATTTGAAGAGCGGGGCGCCAGTACAAATGGATGTTGGCTTTGCAAAATAATAAATAAGAGGAAAAAGGAAACGAAACCACTCATCTTGTTATTGATCAATATAGCATCACTCTTTACAGTAGGTCTTATAACTAGAAGTAGTATGTTGTCGATGCATAATGCCCCAAATATTTCAACCCAACAAACAGGTGATGTCCACTTGGATTTTTAAGTAAGACAACCCAACACAAAATTTTCAAATGCAGTAAAAACATATTTTCATGTATTGGTCCATGTAGCTGTACTGAACCTCTGGGTACAGCATAGTAGCTTCTGCTCCATCATTCCTGATTTCAAATTTTTGCATTACAGATATATTTTCATGTATTCATCCATGGAGGTGTACTTCACCTCTGGGTACAGCATAGTAGCCTCTGCTTCATCCTCTCCGATTTCAAAATTTGTCAAGCAACCTTCATAGAAAATGTGGTAGTAGTGTGTCACTCCGACTTGATTGGCAAAGTCAGTATCTGCATGAATATGTGTAAAAATCATGACGTGCATTCTTAGTCAGCACTAATCTTGCATAGCACACGAACGCAGCAGCAGTAATATTTTTATATAGAGAGAATATATTATGTGTACAACTATATACTCATTAGCCCTTTTATAAATGTAAGTGTGTGTTGACCACCAAAATTGGCTGAAAGCCCAAAACCGGTACTGCGGTTTGGTCGACAATCGGGTAAACTTATGAAATTAAATGTAAATATTTGTAAAACGATTACTTGTGGGGCAAGACCTCCCCACCCTATAAATACAAAGGGCCACGGCCGATTGAGGGTATCACAATTGATCAAATCATTCTATCTTTTATCTTTTTTAAAAAAAAAAATAAAAGATTTGTTTTTTTTGATCGATTGGATACCCTCAATCGGCCGTGGCCCTTTATATTAATAGGATGGGGAGATCTTACCCCGCAAGGAATCGTTTTACAAATAAGTACATTTAATTTTCTAAGTTTACCAGATTTCCGACCAAAACCAGTACTAGACCCGGATTCTACAAACTGGTACTACCGGCTTTGGAATTTCAGCCAATTTTGGTCGTCAACAGTGTGTATGTCTGAATCACATCTAATCACTGTTAGCTATATCTGATTTGACCATATTACCGATTTTCATGTCACTAACTATACAGAAAAATATTCTTTATCCTATACACATTATATCCTCGTACATACTACAATATTTGTAGCTACCTTTCATTGAAGCCAAGAATTCATCTGCAGTAATGTAGATTTTCTCGAGAACTTTTCCAGAGAGCTTTTCCCATTTTGCGATCACATCATTTTGAGTGAGGATGTTTTCTTGTGGTCTTATGTATATGGTCTTGTTCAAGGCGCGAGGATCATCTATGGATTTGATGGTATATGTTGCTACATCATCTTCATCCACAAATATCACTGCATGGTACATACAGAACTATGCTGTTAAAAGTGCGACATGCTATATAATAAATATGTCCATCTGGAGTGAAACAGGCCAAACGATTATGAAGTTTAACGTGAATGTCAGATCTAAAAAAAAGATGATAGGAACATGAACAATGTCAACGTTTACCTTTGACGTTGCCGTCTCCATATACATGAACTTTCTCTTTGGGTGGCAAAAGGGTGCCCATTTGGCAGAGGTTAGGACAAAAGTAAGCAGCAAAGCAATTAGCAGAAATATAGGTGCGGGGAATATTCGCCTCTTCTATTGCCCTTCTCAAATCCATCTTTTCAACAAATGTAATGTTTCCTGGTTCAAGAGCATGACGCATCCTTAATGGGTCCATGCCAAATTCCGATGGTATGAAGCGCTGCATTCAGAAATCGTAATTATTAAAAGAGTATGTTTGCTACGATTCCACTATTTCAACGTTTGATTTTTTTATGTATATTGAAAGCACGAAAAGGAGCTGCCAGTAGCAGAAATGCATATATGCTGTTGATCTTATTAGTTTTCATAATACAGACGCCACAACAACGTTATTGATGCAACTTTTTTTGTTGCTTGTGTGGAGAAAGTCATAAACAACTTTTCAACAGGAAAATCAAAACTATTTTTCTGCCCAAGCAGAAATATCTTTTTTATTTCTTTTTAAAACACTAGATTCCACTGACATCCTTGCCTATACGAAATCGTAACCACATTGATTTCACGGTTATTTTGGGGACATTCTAGTACTGATTCACGCGTGTGATATTCGTCGATCCTGACATACTATTTTGTTTACATAAACTGTTAACACAGACGTCTCATACTAATGAACATCAGAAGATTCATCTGTCTTAATTATTGGTCTCGGGATCAGTGGTAAATATAAGCTACAATTATTTTGACTTGTGCCACCTTCATTAATTTTCCCATGCCCGTTAATTTCAAAATTGCATACTAGTTGGTCACGATGCATTACTTTGACCACTAAATACTAGTATGAAATACAGGGAAAACAAAAGGCAAAGCTGTAATATTTGAAATTAATGATTTAAGATGAATCTAACATTTTCATTTTATTTTATAACGTAATATTAAGATGTATTAATTGTAAAAATTGAAACATTCTGATTGCTGAATGATATATAGAAATAGAGCTATTCTCATAATGAATTCTAACAATAACCTTCACGCACTATTACAGAAAAAAGTTACTGTTTTACAAATCCTTAAACTATATGTTCAAACTTCCCGCAAAAAACTGCATGTTCAAAATGAGTAATACTTTCTTTCATGGGAAATTGCATGGGCAACCAGTAGATGTCACTTCCGTTTCGAGTCCCCTGTAACCAACTCTATTTCATACATCTCAGTGGATGGCTTACATGTACATTGGAATGCTAAAAAATTACTCTCCATTCTTAAATATGTCGTTTCGGGAAAACTAATTAGTTAAAAATCAACTTGTTTGATTGTCCTAGAACAGAGGAAGTATCAATCATGAAACACATCAAACCAATGTGGAACTTTGTTATTGATACCCCAAAAATAAGGAAAAAGTATTTGTATATGTGAATTTCTAAAGAAGAAAACAACTAAATTAAGACGTCTATACCACAATCGACTATTGAAAACCTCTCGACACTCGAATTTTTGACCATCTAATCTAAAATAGATGGTCCAAATCTACCTTCTCCCTCCACTGACCTCTTTCTTCTGCGCACCTTCTTGTACCTCCAGCCGGCCACCCAGCCCACAGCCGCCGCCGCCCAGCCACCTATACCCTTCGCATTGGAGCTCGGGTGCGGCCCTAGCCTGGATGCACCGACCTCCTTGCCAGCCTTACCGCCGCCACCGGCTAGCGCCTCCCCGGCGCTCTGCGCCACCGTCATCCGCCATTACCGCTGCCTTGGCCCAACCGCCAGCTGCCGCTGCCCAGGCCAGTAGCACCGCTGCCGCTGGCCTTGCCGCCTAGCCACCCGCCGACCTATGGCGGGTCATCCGGCCACCATCAGAGGTCAGACCCTCTCCAAGCCCGGTGGTGAGCATGGTCCCCGGTAACTCTGGGACCCTAATCAGGAATCCTAACCTCACCGAAAACGAAGAAGAAGATGAAATCGAATGATTGGGTAAGAAACTTGAGTGTAATTTAGGTTTCTCGATTAAATAAGCCACAAATAATAAGAACATGTTTAATCTCAAAATGTTTATGCACTTACCTTGACGTTCCCAGCCTCCTTGATAGCCTCGACGAGCTTGTGCTGCAAGAGTAGGTTGTGGCTCCGGATGTGCGCCCCGGACATGGCCGAGATCACCACGTCGGCCTGCGCCACGGCGGCGACGAGCCCCGGGTGGTCGTCGAGCGACGCCTCCACGAGGCGAGCACCCTGCCTTTTGAAGGACAGCAGCATCTGGAGCTTATCGACGTCGAGGCCGATCTCCGGCCGCATCAGGACGAGCGTGGGGTGTCCCCGCGCTAGGCTCGCTCGCACTATCCGGCGGCCGATGTAGCCGGTGCCACCCACTACGAGGACGCGGCTCTTTTCATCCATGGATGGCGAGCGAGGAGGATGCCGAGAATGAACGAGGGTGTGGACAGGTGTTAATGGTGTTGGTATGGGTATCAGGAAGCGTGCGTTAGATATGAGTAGATAGAGCAGAAAAAGGAGGATGGCATCGCTGTAGAGTGGTCTATTTCACCAGGACTGGGAAACGCCCATGACTTGGACAGTTGGAGTGCGGAGAATCTGCTCGCGAACGACGTGGGCCTAAAATAAATGAAAAAAAATTAACACTACAACAAAGGGGGCGTTTGACAACTTGTGGCACTATCTAAATGGGTACTAAGACCTTCTGCAGTGTGGAAGTGATGCCAGAAAATTACAGGGTCCCACGATGGAAACGGGCATCAATTCCTGAAGAGCTGTAGCGTGTAAATTTACAAGAACCGAAGCCAGCTAGAAAATCTGGGACCCATTCGAAATAAAATAGCACTAGCTTCCAGCACGCTCATTCTCCAACCACCTCCTTTTGCTACAGCAAAACAATAATTGTTTAAAGAGCAAACTAGAATGGGCACCGGCGCAAGAACATTCACCGCTCCCTTTTTTTAAGCATCACTTGGAACTGGCACCACTAGCTGCAGTGTGCGGAGTGAAGCCCAAACACTCTCTCTCCATTCTGAGCATCACTCTAAGCTCACGTTGTGGAGGGCCTAATTTTCCTCAACGGCTGCGACACCTTTGGCACTTGACAACTTGTTCTTCACTCGCTTTCGATGTTTTTGGAGTTATTGGATTTCTCCCTCGGTCACCATGACACACATGTGACACACTAGGACACTGCCGCAACGCAGGGAGCAGCAAGCCCTGGATACTGCTTTTGCTGTGCTCATCAAGATGCATCACTATCTTCCTTTCCCCCTTCGTGTAACTGTGTAAGCCCTTTAGTCAGAGTGTCAAAGCACTATCTATATTTTGAAAATGTAGCGGTAATGAAAATTCTTGCGTATTATTTTTTACTTTAGTAATGGAATAACACCATAGTAATTGGGACTAGTATGAATGTTGACATGTAGTTTGCAGATGTTTAAGTGACCAAAATGTGATGGTCGAGGATACGACCATTCAAGCAAATAAGTTATGAAATTTTAGGACGATGACACAAAATAACAAGGGTAAACATGACAGTAATACCCATGTCTCTAATTACCACATGATCGCAACTAGAGGTGGCTGATCCTTCGTCAGATAAAATAACTCTAGATTTGGCAGACTTGATACAAACGATCTGGCCTCCAATTAGCACAACCCAAACCCTGAAATCGCAGTACCCCTTCTGCTTTGGTTATTAACCGTGTACTAATCAGTTGACCTTATCACACGGCTATCTTCTTCATGTGAATCAAAGAACACAAACAAGAGCAAGTAAGAACACAACTAAAATTACAAAAATCTTGGTTTAAAAACACAAAGTTGGTATCATACAAACCGATGAACAACAAGTGTTTAATGATAGATTGAATTTAAGCAAAACTCACATTCTAGAAAATATTGGTTTTTTTCAGCGAATTCTAGAAAATATTGGTGAATAGCAGAGTTTATAAAGATATAGTGTTGGCCCAAGTGCCGTGGACCCATCCCTAATGGACTCTAACAAGATACGTGGGCCAGTGGCCCAAACTAGATGCCGCAACACATGGATGGATTATTAACGTTAACTTCTTTCAACGATATCCATCGACTCAAGAAAATTTTAGCTAAAGCGGTTTCATTATAAAGTACATCTTCTATGATTTCCATCTATCAAGAACGTCTAAAACAGAGTTCTTTTTCGACCCCAGAACGTCGGGCCGCAGGAGGACGAACGTCGGGTGTCCCTGTGCTTACCCTATGACGATCCGCCTGCCGACGAATCCCGAGATGCATACGACTAGGAACTTTGCATCTGACTTCTCCATGCCTTGGTTGAAAGTAAGTGTACTGTGACTTTTTTTTTTAAATGATGGTACAATCAAAATGCTCACACAAGCGCACACATAATTACCCCTATACGTACACATACTCACTCCTATGAATACATGTACACAATCCTACCACTATGAGCACCTCCAAAAGACTGAACCAGTTGATCTTGAGACTGACGAAGTCACCACAGGCGCCTCGCAATTGAGGAGGACGTCGCGTACCACTGAAAGAACAAAGCCGGTTAAATCCTGAAATAAATCCAGAAAAATGTGACACCCATACCGAGTCGAGGACTTTAACCTGGGTGGGCAGGTTCCACCACAATGTCCTTTGCCAACTAAGCTAGACTCAGTTCACAAGTGTACTGTGACTTTGTTCCTGACTGTTTGATGTGGCTCAGTTTTCTGTGGACCGCATCAGTCTAAATGTTCACTGCGTTGGCACCTCGTCAGGCCTAACATAGTGACATGGGCAGCAGATAATGCATTTTTCGTATCCAACAAAAGGGCGATCGGCTTTACTCGTTTCTTCACGAGGGGATTTTGCACCTTTCTAAATTATTGTGAGTTGTATTATTGCATTTCTTTATGTGATGTGGTAGATCAAACTTCCTTTTCTATCTTTTGCAAGAACCATAGTCCTCTTTTTTCTTGAGGTGGAAGCTAGTGGTCGACCAAAACATGTGATCAAACATGAGGTGTTGTCGTTCACGAAACATTGCACTCATACACGTCCCTCCGTGGCACGAAAATATGACACGTTCATTTGTTTTTAAAGAACCGGAAAAAAAGGGAGATAGTAGTACTTGATCGAACAGGCTTCGAATATAATAGAGATAATAGTACTTGCGTTAGTGTGTACTAGTGGAGACAGGAGGGTCGAGGTGGACAAGATAAATAGTGTGGTTTGGACATTCTGAGTGTTCGAGGGCGATGCGGAGGGGTTCGGTGCTGTCCTGATGACATCGGACCAGCGTCGCAAAGATCTCTAAGTTGGGGGACGGATAAATGGGACGTGATTTGACACCTTTTAAGTTCCTGGTACCAGAGAGGGTATACCTATATGATTCGAAATATTGGTACATGAACCAAGATTATTTGGTACGACATTGATTCAAAATATCGGTACATGAACCAAGAATATTTGGCACGATGTCCGGAACAATTAGATCGAATAAATATTATTTACTCGTTAAACACAATCATACTAACCATAGCACTTTTATGAGTGTAGTCATCCGTCAACCTTATCCCCTCCCACCTTCGTCTTCCACGGTTCAAAAACTTCCACAGCAATAGGCTCGATAAAATCATCTTGCTCCCAACCACCCTTCTCCAAGCCTCCAACTCAAGTGTCCCTCGGATGGAAGGCGGTGTAACAGGCCGGCGGCACCCGCACAGCTGGCTGCCTGCGTACACATCTTCACGCCCGTTCTTGAATCTTGAGTCCAGTCTCTGACCCAGCAGTTCAGCAGCTCCGTGATTCGTATGCGTGCCGCTGCGATGCTGTCTGCAGGCCACCGCTCGGCTAACTAGCAGCTCCAATCGTATGCGGTCAGGTCCAGCTGCAGACCGACAAGCCACAAGCAGGTTAATCGGATTTGGATTTGCAGCGATTGTTCTGGCCTTTTACATATTCACGTTCCGGCAGCCATGGGTAGTCTCGTTTCAGCTTGTGTCCCAGCCATCGACCAAGGATCGTTCCCGGGGGAACCCGTCCCACGATTCGGTGTTCAGCTACGAGGCCTTTTACTGTGCCTTATACTTGTGTGGACTAGATCTGGAAAAAGCACTAGTATAAGAATATCTAATGGTAAAAAATAATTATATACTAGTAGTATGAGTAGTATACATGAGTATTTAACTAGTCTAAGGATATTATTATTTAAAAAAACAAAAACGATATCATGATAATATATTTTTTATGCTAAAAGACGGTCCTGTAAGAGACTCAAGTAATACATATGTAATTATTACAAAATCACCCTTGACAATAGATGGTTTGATTTGCTCTCGGCTATAATAAATCGAGCATTAGGGCTGTGTTCAGTTCCAAAAAGTACTTTTTACTTCCTATTCATCCCCCTCAGAGAACACGCTTCCCAGAAAATTTCTTTTCCACCTTTCCTATTCGTCCCCCTCACATAATACGCAACCCAAAAAAAAGCATTTTTTCCCTAAACATCTAAACACAACATAGATGTTTGGTGCGTTCAATTTGGGTAAAAAAGAATATTTTCAATTCTACTCATTCTTTATTTTGTATAAGCATGCTATATATTTTTATGATAATAAATCAGATATTAATATAATGAGCTTGAAATTGATTATGCCAATCTGTTAAAAAGTTAAGTATAATTTATAACATGAAACACTTATAGATAAATCATTTTAAATTTGAATATTCATTAAATATTTTACGTCACCAGCGTTTGTCTAAAGCAACAACCATAGGGCTGATTTTTTTTAATTTTAATCTTTTTTTAATAATATTATAATAATAGCCGGGCCGGAGCAATATTTGCACTATGTAGCCGTGGCCGCGCCACCTCAGCTGGCGCGGCCAAATCGCTCTGCCGCGCCAGTGCATGTGGCGCGGCAGGGGTGCCACACTGGCCGTGGGTGCCAAGGAGGCGGGCAGTGGGTCAGCGGCTGCATGTGCCTGCCGCGCCACCCCGCCTGGCACGGCAAGGCCGATTTGAAATGGGGTCGTGGCCTCCTCTTCCTCCTCCCTCTCTCACTTCCCCTCTGTCCAGACCGACGGGCTGCGCCGCCAGCCCACCGCCAGGATCTCCACCCCCCGCCCCCCCTTATTTTGGTCCATTTTTGCAGATTAAACTTGGGGAAATCGATCCCCACATCTCCGCTAAGCTTGTCCCCGCTTGAATCTTGTGTTTTGTACCTCATTTGTTAGTTTTTTGTTAGAGTTTGGTTGGTTAGGGTTAGATGGTGAAATGGAATACTTGTTTCATTTGTTATTCTTTGCTTAGAGATGGTGAAATCGAAGAGTTGTTTCATTTATTATGCTTTGGTTAGAGTTTCGTTAGGGTTATATGGTGAAATGGAAAAGTTGTTCCATTTCTTATGCTTTGCTTTTAGAGATGGTGAAATGCATTTGTTATGGTTTGCTTAGAGTTTGGTCCTCATTCACTTATTTTTCTATGTATTTGCAGTTCTGTGATGGACTTTGATAATCCTACCATTGTCCATGAGAGGATGCTACGCCAGAGGGAGTATGGTCAGTATCTATCTGAGGAGGATGCACATGGACCAGTTCCGCCTGCCCTTCCCATTCCAAATTGTTGTTGCGGCGTGCCAGCGGAGGTCAAACAATCTAGGCACCCAAAGACTGCAGGACGAGCGTACTATATATGCATGTTCACATATGACAGGGCGAGATGGCCCAATGAGTCCAAGCCTTGTTGGTTTTTCCAATGGATTGATGGCCCAGAGAAATTTGATCCGAGGATCCGGCTGTTTCCATATGAGAGTGAAAAACTGGTGCCATACCATTAGTTTCGGCATTGGGTTGCTCCCCCACCAAACCCCCCTCCAATGACCGTAGACGAGAGGATGAGTGCTGCATGAAGACGTATGAAGGATCCTCCGCTCTGCCATTGTGGAGTCCGTGGTACCTTGGTGATGCCTCCCCGTGGTGGTTCCCCTAACAATCGGCCAAAGTACTCCCCATTCTTCCGGTGCTCGCTAAGGCGATGGTTAGTTTGCATTTGTATTCTTTGTGCACAATACTTATAGCTATATGTTTTCACGTAGTTGTATTATTTGTTCATAATCTCAAATTGACTAAACTTGTAGGACTGTTGGCCAGTGTATCCGTTTAGTGAGTACGTTCAAGGCCCGAGGTCAGTTTGGCCAAGTGATGAGGAGGTGCGTGCGTATGAGGCCGGCCAGGCTCTATGGCCGTGTGCAAAGTATCCTGAAAAGAGACGCAAGTATGGTATCTTGGCCGAGCGTGGTGTGGTTCCCTCGGAGCTTGGTTATGGATGATATTGCGGCAATGGAAACACTTTTTGGGTGAGTGATATGGTATTTATGTTTGACCTATCTTTTGGAGTTGTGTGTTGCACACTCTTGTATTGATGCAAGCGATATTGTTTGCGCAGGAGGGCCGGACATGTGATTGGGAATGGTTCAGTGGTCGTGATGACCTTGTTGATAGGTTCAACGAGACAAAAAAAGAGAAACTAGAGAACTGAGGGAGAAGATAAGGAAGAAGTATGATTTCCCATTGCTAGATGATGAAGTGCTATTTGGTACCATTCTTGACTAGTACATCAAGGAGAAGGGGTGCAGGCCCCCTCTTCTAGAGGCTCATGACACGCTTGTCAAGTATTGGAGGCTGAATAGGATATTGTATCCAAGACCTCTATCCCAAGCTGAGAGGGTTGAGAAGCAAAGGAAGTTGGAGGAGAGGCATTTGAGAGGCAGGTACAGGATCAGGCAAGAGAGGCACAACTAGAGGCTATGAGGGCTCTTGTTGGGGACTTGTCCTCTAACATGACAATTAGGAAGGGTGCTTTGGAGAGGAGTAGTGATGGAGTCCTTGAAATAAGGGATGGACAGAGGGAGGCAGTGAGGCCTCCTGGGTCTGTTTTGCGAAAAGAAAAGGACAAACGGAAGTCTACGAGCTTACGCGTGAGATTTGGACCAGTTGAGCCTACTTTGCCACAGGATACTAGAGGGGCTTCTGCAGTTAACAAGGGCAAAAGGGTGGTGGTTATCAGCTCGGATGAAGAAGATGGTTGGGGTGACGATGAGGTACTATCTGGTTGTGAGTAGGACTAGTTGTATGGTGTATCTTTTATTGTATCATGATGCTATTTTTTGTATTTGTGTAATGGACCTTTTGTTTAATCCTTGTACTATTATTTGTATTTGTGTAATGGACCTTTAGCTGGATCCTCGTACTATTATTTGTTGTGTTGTCATTGGCGCACATTATTTGTGGAACAATTGCATTAGATTATACATAACACACGCATGGCATAGTGGTGATGTCTGATAAGTTTTGTATGGATGAGTGACGATAAATTTGCTAAAGCGGCAACCAGAACATAGAAATTCCCGACGTCTGGTAGGAGCCCTGTCGTGCCACGCCGCTTGGCGCGGGCAAACACTGTTGACGCACCAGGCGGTCTAGCGCGGTAACGTTGCCGCGCCAGGCAGTCTGGCGCGGGCAAAGCGCCATCCACGATGGCTGGTTAGGTTTGCCGACCTGGCGCGGCAACTTTGCCACGACAGACCGCGTGGCGCCTCAACAGTCTTTTGACGCGCCAGGCGGTGTGGCGCGGCATGGCCGAACAACAGACGCCGCAAATTTCTTTGCTCTAGTTGTGTTTGCCGAGCATTTCTTTTGTCCATCGTGAATGCCTGTGTTTGTGGATGCATTCAACATATATATACACATGAATATAAGGTTCCCAGTTGAGTTGAATAGAAATAGTTCAACTTAAAGTTCAATTCCAAGCCGAGTTCAACGTATTGTTTAATACATAGCAAAGTAACATAGCCGAGTTAGATAGTTCAACACACCCGAGTTCAATACACATAGTTGAACATACAAAACATAGATAAACATAGGCTATGCAGCGACGTCCGAGGTCTATTAATCAAACATGTGAATAGAACATGTCTTAATGAATCATTGAACTATATACGAATAATTGTAAACGAAAATACAGAGCGTTGACGTACCTGGCTTGACTCTCCCTGGGTATGCGTCATGTTTATCTGGCTGGACTCTCCCTGGGTCTGCGTGTATGGCGGGGCGTCATCCATGTGCTGATCTGTGAAACCCAGGGCTGGTGAGTCCTCTGAGTCGTCCCCATGCAGGTCCTCGTCACTTGCCTACGGCGATGCAAGTTCCTTGCTAGCCCTATGCGAGGAGGAAGGTCTACCCATAGCCGACGATCCACCAGGGGCACTGTGGACGGGAATGGGCTGACAATCAGATGAATGTGCACACAAGTAATTTTATCTCTATCGTCGAGAGTATCTGAAGTTGTTTGGCACATATGGAGCTGAAATTAGATCACAAATTCACGATTGCAGGAATACAGCAACATCGAATCATCGATGGCACATGGTCTAAAGCAGTGAAGGACTTGGATTAGACTTAAAGGAGTCAGATTCGTCGTTTTTTTAATGTCGCTTGGACTCCTGAACGCCGATGGAAAACGGGAGCACATGTGTTGACGTCCTCGCTTGATGTCCACTCTTTCATCTCAGGTTTTTTAAGGATGTGTCTCCTCCTCAATCGAGCGAAAGTTTATTTTTCTAGTACTCAATCATCATCCTGCACCGTTGGATTCAAATCCAACGCTTCCTGCTCATCTTGTTTCCTTCTCCCTTCTTCCACATATGCTCCCACTCCACGCCAGCTGCCCCCGCCTTCGTACCGCCACTGCCTCCCAGTCCCTCTCCAACCCTCCGGCTCGGGCGACCTAGGGCCTCGCCAGAGCTTCGCGCCGGCCGGCCGGCGTGGAGCTCTGACGAGGCCGTAGCTCGCCCGCGCCAGCCGCCATGCCAGCTCCTCCCGCCGCCGCCACGTGCCTCCGACCTGCTGGAGCTCCGCACCATCACCTCCCGCCAACCTCGCCCCCGCCCCTCCCTAGCCCAACCACCGTTCCCCACCGCTCGTGCCGGCGCCACCGCCGGCGGCGGCACTCCTTCTAAAGCCGGCGGTGAGCACTGCCCCCGACCACCCCCAAACCCGAACCCGAAACCTGAAGCTTAACCTCGCCGTAGTTGGAGAAGAAGGGATGACGAGGAAGGATAAGGTTAGTTTTTTTTGAATGATTGATGGATTTGCAAGATTTCAGTCGATTGACAAGGAGTAAATCTCTTGTTTTTATCACCATATGCTTTTTACACCCAAGCTGTTATACATCACACTATTACAAAAACAAGCATTCATCCCTCAAATGTTTTTACCACTTGCGTTAAAACCGGGTACTAAATGGTTGATAGGGGTTCCCGAGGGCCGTCGGACCATTTAGTACAGGTTTACAACACCACCCGGTACTAAATGGTGCCATTTAGTACTAGTAGGTGTTAAAATCCGTTACTAAATGGTCCCGGAGATTCCTGAGGCCCCGTGCATTTAGTATCGGCTCGTAAACGACCCGGTACTAAATGGTCCATCCGTGATAGTTCAAACGGATAGCCTATCCCACTCAATCACAATTGATGCATAGTTTTGATGGTACAGGGGCTATGAGTGAGGCCGAGGTCGTGAGTACGACGCCCGCGGACCACGCACACACATTTACGAGTGAAACATTCATGTGAATTGTGACTTAAGACTATGCACGCATGCGGGGTCTCTTGATGGATTAAAAAAATAGCCAAAAAACATTTAGTATCAGTTGGTAACACCAACCGGTACTAAATGGCCTACCGCGCCGACCTTGCGAGCCCATTATACTAATGGGCTCGCACATTTAGTACCAGAAACAGGGTACCAGGCGCATAATTAGTACTAAATCAGCTTTGCGTCTGGTACTAAAGCTCATATTTCTACTAGTGTCAATTGACACGTGGAGCCAAATATAGTTGATATTTGAGGGGGACTATTTTTTGGTAACAAATATATACTAAAAGAACTCGTTCCTTTTAGTATAGATTTATATTCCTCAAACAATAAATTTAATATCCACCCTTTTTGTTCATTCTAACAGGTGTCCCCCACTTGTCATCTATGTACCCCACCTGCACTTCCTCATCATCGTCGTCCCAACCTGCTGTGTTCAGCCTTCTTGGTCCATGGCCTCCACCGGGAGTGTGCGGGCTTCCCAGCGCATTCAAAAAGAATCTTTTTTTTGTTGCAAAATCATTTAGTATTGGCTCGTATTACTACAAAAAAATGTTTTTAGAGGCGGGTATTTTAGATTTTCGGAGATGGATACCCTATTCGCCTCTAAATTGGGGCTTTTGTTAATGTGGCATTTTTCGAGGAGGTTTTGTTTCGCCTCCGCTAGGCAAAAACAAATAAACAACAAAAACCCTAGGGTGAGCCTGGCAAGTCCATCTATAGGCCAACTGATCCCATCCAAGGGTGCCTCCATTATCGTGCTACCACGGCCGCCGGCGTCGAATACGCTCTACCTCGGCCTATCCCGCATCACTTTCGAAGAAGCTGTCACCGTCGTGCACGCCGCCAGTGAAGGAGTCGTCATCGTCACAGTGTGTGGATGCGTGCCACCACACCGTGCGCCATCTGCTACACGTCGACATGCTAACTCGCCCATGCCACGTGACGTCGTCTGCAGCCCACTTGCGCCGCCTCTGTAGGGTGAGGGAGAGTGAGAGGGCTGTCGTTGTAGGTTGAGGTAGAGAGGGGGGCAAGGAAACCCTAACTATGGTTTATATATAGAAGCTTGCTAACGGGCCTTTTGGGCCTCTTTGGGCCATATTATTTTTAGAAATGGGCCATATAAGCAGTTCGACTCCCAAAATAGATTTACCGAGGCGCACACCTTAATCTGATCGACTTCGAAAATATATGATTTTCCAAGGTGGTCGTTTTTATATGTCTGTGCCTCCGTAAATCGATTTACCAAGGCGGACGAGAGTAATCGCCTTTGAAATAGAAAATGCCTGCCTTTGTTAATGCTGGGGATTAACAGAGGCAGTCGGATTTTATGTCTGCCTCTCTGAGCTCGATTTTGGAGTGTCTCCTAAAATATTTTTTAGCATGGTGTTACCATGTGTTACTAAATGACTACCTATTTAGTATCGAAAACTTAGTACTGACTATCGTAACTAACAGATACCAAATGGGAGTTGTAGCCAATACTAGTGTGAAGTTTTCTATTAGTGTACATATAGATAGAATAATTACTCTCAATGATGTCTTTATTTTTTATTGTCCTATATGATTAGGTGAATTGGTTTATGATGAGAACATCACCACGCTGGATTTGTACACGTCATGGACTTCTCCAAGTTGTGCTTCGACTCCGACTTCGCTGCCACGTTCGGCGATATCTCCCACATACGACGTCGAAATGAGGTGTATAAGGATGAGTTGAAAGGGGACGATGACGCCGTCATTTTGGTTCTAGTCCTAGCTCCAGAGCATTCGTGGATCATACTGTGTGACCACGAAAATGTGTTGTGTCACTTGTTTTGGGCCAGCTGGGTCGTGTATCGTGTCGGGCTTTGGCCCAAGTTAAGAGTGGCCTCTCTGGACGCCCCAACCCTAGGGCGGCCCCCTGTTCCATCATAAACAAGGTGGCCGCCACCGTTTAGAGGCGGGTTTTGCTTAGATTATTCTGTTTTATACAGTTTGTCGTTCATCGGTTTATGGAACCCCAACATTCGTGCTTAATCATTCATCTGTAGTTGTCATAATTATTGAGTGTTACGTTCTTTTGAGATCTTGCTTGTGTTCTTCGTTGCGTAGGCAGGTATTAGCCTTCTCGGCGAGTTCAACCGGATTGTGACTACGGTTGATAACCAGAGGAGTTGTGGTGCTAAGATTGCAGGTTTTAAGTTTGCTGATTTGAAGCCGGATCGGTGTGTTGCACTCCGCCAACAACGAGTTATCCTTCCCCTGATGAAAGATCGGGCAACCCCGTTCATATCATGTGGTAATCAGAAACTCAGGTATACCGTCAGGCTTATCCTAGTTTAGATTGTTTGATTGTCCTATAGCTCCACAAAATAGCCAAAAAAAAACAAATTCCCATGTCCTAGAACCCTTGTTTAGCCTTTGCAATTTTGTTTTCAGATTTGTTTTGTTCAGTTTGTGCCCGTGGTCGAGTCGTATTCCTGGTTTAGGGTTTGTCTTCATCGTAGTTCAACCGCACAGTCACTGTATTTTTGTTTCCGCCGCTATCCCATCCACTTTTCCCCAGATCACAAGTCGATCCCCAATTCATCGACTTGTCTTCGCTAGCCGCCTTATGTGAACTCACGCCGCGCCAGCCCTAGATAGGTTGCGATCCGCGTTGCGCCTTTCGCCTTGCATCGCAGCCCTCTGTGAATCCATCTGGCGATTACCTATTGCTACGATTACATCTTGCTTATATTAGATACCAGGGAGGAGTTGTGCCCCTGAGTGTTTGCTGCGACGCTTTGCTCAGCCTTGGTTGGCTTGGGATGCATTGCCCTAGTCATTGCTGCTCTATATGCCGAGTTGTGTTTCTTTCGAACCCTAACTTGAGGTCCTTTCGGTAAAACGGGCATAACTTCGCTCGGTGTTCCGTTTGGACTAAAATTTTTACAGGAGCTTGGCAACGAAAAGTTGCACTTCAAGATACCCACTTCTCCGGTTAGGACGTTCTTAAAAAATTAAAAAAATCAGGAAGATAATTAAAAAAATTGCTTTTCTGTCTTCCAGACTTTTTTGGCAAATGCCTCTGATTTTCTATAGACCACATCTCTCATCAGATTGAGGTGATACTTGGTGGTATTCCTATTTTGATGCTCCTGGTTGTTAGAAAATATAAAAAATAAAAGAAAAAAAGAAAATAAAAATCAACTATGATTCCTACTAGTGTCGTATGAGCGTATAATTACGAAACTGCCATTGTGCTTGTTCTTTGAGCTTTTTTCATTGTCTCTTGTTCCAACTTGTTATGCTATGCCTAGAACACGTCTTAGATAGCAATTGTGACTTGTGCTATGGATACTTATTGAATTTCGCTAATCTGCATTCGTTATTTGCTAATCTTGCTACCATATTTGGCCACCCAAAGCTCCACATACTTTCTTCAGATCTACAACGAAGAACCCTGCAATCTTGGTGCCATCTCCTCATAGGTATCATGAACTAGCCATTGGTTGTGTCGTTCCACTGTTTGTGTTGGTAAGAGCCTGGTAAGTATTTGGTAAGACGTATGTGAGGGTGTGATTCCACCAACTAACCCACATAGTTCCTAGGGTCTTTCTTGTTTTGCTAACCATGCCAGACGACACACCTGTTCTCTCTAGTGATTTGTAGGTCCTGAAGAACGAACTGAGGGACTTCTTCGCCAAGAAGATAAGCAATCTGACGAAGGCGGTCCAAGAGGTCAATCATACGATCGAAGGTGTAGACAAGTGTGTCTCCACATTGTCAGGCAGGGTTCAACAACTTGAACTCCACCCACCGCCTAAAGAGGAGGCACATGATGATGAAGAAGCTGAGGATCACATCAATTATGGTTCTGATGGAGAGCCTGATATGATTAAGACCAACGCTAAGAGATTACGTCATCGCCATGACAAAAATAAAATAGGTATGGGAGGAGGTTCCAAAGGTCGACGCTCTCAAGGTAATGATGATCCTTATGCCAAAGTGAAATTTACTATACTCTCTTTCCATGATCGTTATGATGCCAAGGAGTATTTAGATTGTGAGATGATAGTAGAACAAAAGTTTGTGTCCCATCTTGTTCCTGATCAACATAAGGTTAGACAAGCCACTAGTGAATTTAAAGATTTTGCTATAATCTGGTGGAAAGAATGTGCTCAATTAAACATCCAACCTGCTTCATGGAACGCGCTTAAGATAGCCATGCGTGATCGTTTTATTCTTGCATCTTATAAGCGTGATATGCGTAAGAAATTACAACGTTTAGATCAAGGTGATATGTCTGTTTAGGAGTATTGCGCAGCGGTTCAGAAGGGTATGCTTCGTTGTGGTGTAGTTGAGAATTGCAGGGTCGGCGCCATGCCTCCATGACCAAGACCTTTGCACCAGCCATATCTCAACCACCGAGTTTTTCTCCACCCTCACCAGCTCCTACGGTTGCTTCTGAGGTAAGTAACGTGTTTGCTGTGCAGGTCAAGTCACCATCTGCTTCTGCCACTAGTTCTAGTAAATCTGCAGGAATTGTGTGTCACAAGTGCAAGGGCATGGGCTATGTCATGAGGAATTGCCCAAGTACTCGCGCGTTCATTGCTGCACCAGATGGTAATGGTTACATCGGTACTAGTGATGTTGAGGGTGATTCGGATGACGACGAGGGGTGAGGCTATTTGCTCCAGGGCTGCATCGGCGGGCCTTCCTAGTCTCATGATGCAGTCGATGCTAAGTTCTTATGAGGAACCCGAGGTCGAAGAGAATATTCAACGCAAGAACTTGTTCCACATGTACCTCATCGTGGAGAATTGTCGTGTTCTCACAATCATTGATAGCAGGAGTTGCAACAACTTGGTGAGTTCTGATTTGGTTGAGAAGTTGAAGTTGCCAACTCGTTCTATTTCCGATCCCTACTACCTTCAATGGTTGAATAGTAGTGGTCAGGCCAAGGTAACTAAGTCGGCACGTATACATTTTTCCCGTTGGTTCTTATCATGACTATGCTGATTTTGATGTCGTACATATGCAAGCATCATCTCTTTTGTTAGGTAGACCATGGGAATTTAATCATGATGCTTCCCACCATGGTAGAACTAATACCTATACTTTCGTGCATAAGAACAAGAAAATTAAATTGCTTCCTTTGTCTACTGCTGAAATTAAGAAATATTTTGATGACAAAGACCATGCTAAAAATGCTGAAAAAGAGAGTACTACATCTGCTGCAAATGCATCTTCTAATGATCCACGTAAAGGGATTAAGTTAAAATGTGGTACTTTTCTTTCTACTTCATCTGCTGCTGCTGCGTTATGTGATAACCCTTATGCCCCTTGTTATACTATGCTCTGTCGAGATGTGTGTTACGCTTCCAACGATCATATGTCCTGTACTTTGCATCCTGTTCGCACTAACCTTTTGCAGGACCTTGCTGTGGATGAGATGGAGTCACGGACGAATCCAATTCAAGAAGGAGGGAATGATGAGGACATCACCACGCTGGATTTGTACACGTCATGGACTTCTCTAAGTTGTACTTTGACTCCGACTTCGCTGCCACGTCCACCTTGGATTCTACTTACACCAAGGCGATATCTCCCACATACGACATCGAAACGAAGCGCATAAGGATGCGTTGGAAAGGGGACGACGACGCTGTCGTTTTAATTCTGGTCCTAGCTCTAGAGCATTCGTGGATCATATTATGTGACCACGTAAAGGTGATGCGTTACCTGTTTTGGGCCAGCTGGGCCGTGTGTCGTGTGGGGCTTCGGCCCAAGTTGAGGGCGCCCCCTCTGGACGCCCCAACCCTAGGGAGCCCCCTGTTCCATCATAAACAGGGCGGACGCCACCGTTTAGAGACGGATTTTGCTTAGATTATTCTGTTTGATACAGTTTCGTCGTTGATCGGTTTGTGGAACCCCAACATTCATGCTTAATCATTCATACACAGTTGTCGTATTTATTGAGTGCTGTGTTTTTTCGAGTTCTTGCTTGTGTTCTTTGTTGTGCAGGCGGGGATTAGCCTTCTCGGCGAGGTTAACCGGATTGTGATTATGGTTGATAACCAGAGGAGTTGTGGCGCTAAGATTGTGTAGGAACGAGGATTGCCGACTATAGGGGGGTGAATAGGCGGTTTTAAACTAAAAGCACAACACTAGAGAATTTAATTAGAAATACAAGATAAATTCTACAACTAGTGAAACTAGCCTATGTCAAAGGTTTGCAACCTAGGATGACAAGATACAATTAAAATTCTATATAATAAAATACTCAAGATAAATTGCATGTAAATAAATGAGGGAAAAAAATAACCAAAGACACAAGCAATTTTTCCCATGGTGTCGATGACTTGCCGGTCACCCGTAATCCACGTTGAGGTGGATTCAAAACTTCCAATTGCTCCTCTACCAAGAATCCACTTGGTGTATGAGCCAATCTAGGAATGAATGAACCACTCCAAACCTCTTTCCACTAGAGATGCTTTTCACCACTCCGGTGAGGCAAAGCTCATGAACCTCTTCACAAGAATGAATCAAAGACTTCTTCATAATTTTCTTGAAGAGCTCAATGAAAACCAATCTCCAATCCATCTAGGAGGTGGCAACCTCCAAGAGTAACAAATCAACAACCTTGCTTGAAGAACTCCTAGTGCCCCAAAGCTCAAACCTTGAATGCTACCACTAGATGCCTCTCTATCTCACCAAAAATGCAATCCAAAGCTATGTGAGTGAGAGAGAGGGAGTGGAGAGGTCAAATGTGTGTTGCAAGTGAGTGGAATGGTCAAGAGAGGCTCCCCACGCCGGCCACTAGAGGGGTGCCCCAAATCCAACCGTTATGTTCAAATTCCACGTTTTCTGCACACTCGCGGACCGTCCGCCCCTACAGAATCGGACGGTCTGCCGTTATAAACCAATGGCTATGTGTGACATCACAACATGTCAGAACCGACCGTTTTTCGAAAATCGGACCGTCCGCCCCTAGGGGGCGGACCGTCCGCCATTCACTTCAGAGTTATACAGAACGGGCGACTTTCGGACAAGTCTGAACATGTGCCTGCGGACCGTCTACCCCCAGAGCCGGACCGTCCGCAGTAGAGTTTGAAATCCACCAGAGAGCGCCGAGCCTCTGTCCAAAAATTAGCTCAATGGCAAACGGTCCGCCACTCCTGGCCGGACCGTCTGCCGTTGACAAATAAATCCACCAGAGAGCTACCCGTCTCTGTGCAACTTTTCCTATAGAGGCGGACCGTCCGCCGTGCCTGGCTGGACCATCCACCATGCCTGGCCGGACCGTCTGCCATGCGCATTATCAGCATATTTTCATTTAGAACTAACTCTCATCTATATGCATGCAAATCCAAGAGTTTGAGCAATGTGGTACTATTAACTCGTCAAGCAATTGTAAATTGATCCCTGTTGATAGTACGTCTATCTAGCCTACAAATCCGGTCAATTTACTTCTCTAATCACCTCTTTCACCGATAAAAAGAAAATCCAATCTTTATACCTTTGCCTTGAGTCTTTCGCCTCTTCATATCAACTTTTCTTTGCGGAAGTAATCTTGCTTTTTACAATACCATCTTCATGGCATCTCATAGCGTATATATGTGACTAAACTTAATTCACATGCTCAATGAAATCGTTAGTCCACAAAGTGTTGTCATTAATTACCAAAACAATAAACTAGGAGACTATGTGCTTTGAATCTCCCCCTTTTTGGTAATTGATGACAACCACAACACAAAAAGATGAGAAAGTTGATTTCAAGTCTACTTCACATATGAAATATGAGGAAGACTTGGGGCGAACATTTGATATACCTTATCCTTGATCATATGAGTGAAATAAAGGTAGATCAAATCCAATTTAGAGAACTCCCCCTAAATATGTGCATCAAATGTTTTCAATATATTTGGTACGCATATTCTTGATAGATAAAATATTGATGGAGCTTCTCATGGCACACATACAATTATTTAAAGATATATCAATATTAAGCATAAAATTTAATTGCTTTGCCACAATTCAAACATAGAGGTTAGAACACATTATACGATGCAAACATTAGTCCATAGATAGATCACAAATAGTTCATCACACATAGAATTCTAACCATACGAAAATATTACACACGAAGCCACAAACAAGTCCATGCAATGAAAATAAACGTGCATGAGTTCAAGTTCATGATGCAAAAAAAATAAAGCTGTGACATCTCTGATGTCAACATAATTAAAAGTGCACCTAAAACCTATGCAAAAAGGGAATTATGGGTTGAAATTCAAAAATCCTCCAAAAATTCAAATTTAAATTCAAAAACAAGGGTTGTTTGACACCCAACTGAAAACTCAAGATTTTTGTACTAAACTTGAAAATCTCCAAAAATAAAAGTTGTTTGTCATCACAAATAAACCCTAGTCACTGCTTGGAACGTTTGAAAATTTTGCAGTTTAGTCCCTCAAAAACTCGAAATACCGTTCTGGGCACCTTTTTGTTTTTGGGTTGTTTGAGCTCGAAAAATTTGAAATTTCAGGTTCACCCCAAAAAGAAAGTTGTGTCCCATCTCCCAAACTCCATATTTTATTTTCATACTTTTTCAAGTTCAGTTCAAATTTTAGGAGAAAATTCGAATTGGAAAACGGAGCTCCACGGGGCGCCAACAGTGCCCTGGCGCGCCCCTGCGCTGGCCGGAGCTCGGCCGCCACGTGGCCGGCGAGCGGCGCAGGCGGCGCCGAGCTGGCCGAGCCGCGGCGGACGCTGGCGCTTGTCGCCTAGCACTTGTCCAGCCCCTCCTGAGCCGTCGCGTCGCCGTCGTCAAGCCGCTTCGCCTCGCGCCGCGCGAGCGCCATCATGCGGTCGGAGTGCCGCCGTGGCCGCGCGCGCGCGTCGCGCTGAGTCGCTCTGCAGGCCGCGATTCCGTTCCGCTACGCTCCAACACGCCCTGTAGACGATCCTCTAGCAGCACGCAAGGATCTCCCTCGCCAACCGAGCCGCTCGCGCTCTGTCCAAGCTCCCAGCGCATCAATGGCGCGTCACGTCGGCCATTACTCCGCGCGCACGCTCCCGAGGCCGCACAACCCCGCTCTAGCGTGCCCAAGCCTCCCACCGAACTGCTCTCACACTCCACTCACTCGCTCACCCCACCAGTTCGACTCCTCGCGCTCTTCCCCGTCGTCTTCTTCCTTGCGACGCGCGAACCGAGCCGAGCTTCACCGAGAAATTCTCCTTCCACTCCCCACCATTCCCAAATTCCTCGCGCACGTAGCTAGACCTCTACCCTAGCTCCAAATCCCCCCACTTGCCCCGAGCTATTGTCGCTTCTCCGGCGAGAAATCACGATTTCCCCCAAATCGCGATTTTCGGCCGCCGGAGCACCCTCACGTCGAGACCCTACTCTGAGCCGTTCCCGAGGTCAACCGAGCACGCCATTAGCTTCCTTGAGCTCCACTGGTGCTCTAGGACCCTTCAAACCCCGACGAACGCCTCCAACCTCACCGGCGTAGCAGTCGCGGCGGCCGCACCGCCACCGCTCGTCGCCGGCGAAACCCCAAGCTTCCCCGGCATCCCAACCGTCCCCAACCGACTCGTGGTGAGCCCATGATGCTTTTCCCCCACTTCCCCGAGCCTAGTTCGCCGCCGTTTGGCCGGCGCAACTCCGGCGAGAGCCGAGGGCATAAGTTCATCGTCTTCGTTTTTCTAGGGTCCTCCGTGCAAAAGTCAGGGACTAGTTTGTAAGGTTTTGAAAGTTCTAGGGTTCCCGGCGTAAAAAGATTCTTAAATCTAGATCTAATTTTCCCGAATCTTGTAAAATCCGTTAAAAATCGTGCAAAAATCAGAAAAATGCACAAAAATACTCCCTGGATTCGTGAGATTGTAAACGCCAATCTCCTTTAGGCATGTATATACTTTTGGTGAACCGTTTTTCAATTAAAATTCAAATTGTGGAAATTGAAACTTGTGCATCATTTTAAATCCAGAGCTCCGCTAGGTTTGATCTTTGGATATGTTGTTTGTAGTGACTTTGGACAGCTTGTGTCCAAAGGGGACCTAAAAATATGAAGTGTAGCTTCAGTTATGAATTAAAATGTGTTTCCTGTCTTTTTGCAGTGCAGAAATTATTAAAAATAATCTATGCAGTGAAAAATCACCATTTTGTTCCTGAAGACTAGACACTTGTTAGCACACCTGTTAAAAATGAAAAACTTAATTTTTGCTCTGTTTACACTAGCAAATAAATAAATATGTGTTTTTGGATAGAAATTTATTGAGGACTGTCCAAGGGTCTTTTTGAGCCATCACTTGGCCAGAGCCTTCCTCATGCTTATGACTAGCTTTGGTAGGAAAATCTCCTGAAATGGATGAATTTTTCAATTTTATATGATTTTATTTCATTTCTGCAGACAGCTGATTGATTTATTTTTAATAAATTATGTGTAGCTCAGATTTAGCTAAATTTTGGAGTGAGCTTAGCTCTTATACTCCAGTAGCTGTCATAAAGTTTATAGATAAAAATGATGAACAGAAAAGGAGAAACAAAAATGAGAAGTAATCTAGGTGGAAATTGATATATATAAAAGAATGAACCTTTTTGTTTATTAGTTAGAATAAAATAAATGGAATCTGAACTTCCAGAACAGCACCCTAAATTGTGAAGTAATAAATAGAATTCTTTTATATATGTACACAATCACCATCGAAGTCAAATAAAAATTGTCCACACCTCCACTACTGTTTTTGTGAAGAAAATAGTAGTACTCAAGCATGTCTAGGTGAATATGGCCTTCAAGGCCTTAATCTTAGAATCATTAGGCAGCCACCTTAAACTATGCATCTCATGTAGAAGGCGCTATCCCGGACGGCAACTACCACCTCATCCCCGCTGACGAGGAAGGAGTCCCGGAGGAAGGTGCCGGTGCAGGATCGACCAACCCGGAGGCTAACCCCCAGCTTGAGCAAGAAGGCAAGCCCCGGAGCATAACCTAACCTTTACCAATTATGCATCTATGAATTTCCTATGATTGTGCATTTACGTTTCAAGGAGTTGATTGAATACCTTAGCTGCACATTTCCTAGTACCTATGACTTGCAACACTAGTATGAAAGGATCGATAGGGCATTGCTTTAGGTCCGTTACAAGTCGAGTGATTTCCTGTCACTCGCGAGACATAGGAATTGCTTGTCTTTACTTATGTTGGAATCATAAGGATTGACGGGCGGGATGATAGATGTAGATCTCCCGTCCGTGTATGATAATTGATTAAGGTCGAAATGTGTGGTTGAGTGTGTCAAGTTTTTGAACGTACCACATGCATGCCGATATATGGGAGTCGGTAAGCCCGGTACCAGATTGAAGCAGCTAGGGCCGATAGCCATCTCTCCTTGGAAACTTTGTTTTCCCCTGCCGTACACTTGTGGATATATGCGTGAGACTGTGAGTGAAGCAGTAAACCTTTATCCTAAGGAAATGGACCCGGTTCCGAATTGTGGATCGATGAGAAAGGTTGGGAAACGCTTGTACCTTTTATAGCAAGCATAGTATCCGTGTATGTTGGGTTTCCCCTGGCCAGGTAGCAGAAATTCGGTTCGAACTGTCCGCTTCTCGCGGTTAATGAGACTGCTTGACCGCCTTGCTACATTGAGTAACAAGTGAAACTTTGAGATTGATAAACTTGTTCTATGAATTAAATTGTATTGCACCACTTGTATGCTTAGAGAGGATGCTAATCTAGAATGGTTAAATATACTAGAATATGATGCTAAAATGTGAAAGCAAGGACCTACTTTTAGTTGCTTTCTGGCAAACAAACCCACCAGCCAAAAGCCTCTCATTGTCTAGATGTCGGTGATGTAGATTTCACCCGACGGGTAAGCCTTGCTGAGTATTAGTATACTCAGCCTTGCTTGTGGCATTGATTTACAGGTACCATGTTGGATGTGGCCGTCGATGCTTTGACTTGGCCTGCCCAGGTTCCCCCTGGCTGGCATATCGAATGGGTTTCGTCCTCTGCCGAGGATCGGGAGGAGTAGCATCGTGGCAGGCTTCAGCACGGTGTTATTTGTATCGTCGTTAGATTCTTCCGCTGCTATGAACCTTTTAATTCCGCTGCAATGAACTTTATTTCCGCTGCAAGATTTTAATACTCTGATTTAAATTTGAACTCGGTTTGTAATAACTTTGAGATTCTATGTATGTATGTTAATTTGTGGAATGTTGTAATCTCTGGAACTCACCTTCGTGTGGGCGTGCTGTTGTTTCGATCGAGAAAAGAACGTGGTTAATCGGGTTTAATCCGACGGCACTCCAGCTTATTTCGGATTAAGTGCCTGACTACTTGATTAGTGGTCCCGAGGTACTTAACTTGGAATAATTTCGGAGTGGTCCGCCACAAAAACATGACGAGACGTGAGCTCCCCCTACATCCATGAATCTCATCCTTCATGATCTTCAAGAAATCCCAACTTTTCATCCACTCCCCATACTTTTTCCCCCTTTGTCATCAATGACCGAAAAAGGAGGATTTAATTGTAACACCCCGTGTTTTGTAAAGAGCTTAACAACAATTAAGGGTGGAGAGGAGATCAATTTTTAGTTTAAAAGGGAGATGACATGAGCAAAGTCAAATTTTTTTTGGTATAATTCGATCAGAAATCAAATGTTTGAGTAAAATCAGGAAATAGTTAGGACAAATACGAGGTTGTTCAATTGGAGCCAAATGTAATACAATGCCAACAAGACTTAGAACATAAAAGAAGTATGAAGGCATCTGATTTTAAATGGCAAAGGAATGACTATCAGTTCAAATCTGAAATTAGGAGGTCTAAAAATAACAGGAAGATATGTTTGAGTTTTGAGTTTTTGGGAGAAACCGTGCAGCAAAGTTGAGGAGAATCTGACCTAAAAGGATAAGATTGTGAAGGAGAAGGATGGGTACTTTAATAGGTTCCAATTGGAAGATTTCCTATGCTATTTGGATTTAATAAAAATGGCAATGTGGGAATGTTTCAGTGGGTCATTTCTGAAATTTGACAAAACTGAATGAAGGTTAACTGGAATGCTTCTCCAGTCATGTTCAGAGCAAAGAAAATTTCATGGACTCGCATTTGGAAGCATATTCAGCACAACAACATCTCAATTTAAGTAGTTAACTTGAAGGCTGAGAACACTCTTCTCTATTGAAAGTAGGCCAATTTAAATGTGAGTAAAATGCCTTTGGATGGTTAAAAATAATTCTCATTTTATTATATAAGGAAGCTTACAGGATCAAAGCCAAGGTAAGACTTGCAGCAACTAAGAAAAATCAAAGAGGCCGAGTTTGAGCTCAGTTTAGGATAAAGTGCTGAATAGGGATACGAAGAGAACTCAACTCAATTAAACTTGGCTATAAAGAGGTTAAGTGGACTGTTTATCAGATGGACAATGTAGCTAACAAAAATCTGGACGACATTTAGCTGATAGTATTTTGAGTAAACTAGAAGAAAATAAACTTGGAACCGAGTGTTTGAATTCGAATTTAAAAGAGGGCTACTGTTCATGTATGAAAACATGAATTATGTTCAAGTGTTAGCTGGAAGATTCAGAGATGTGTTAACCTCAGCAAATTATTGATTAAGGAAAAAAAATGAGAAATGCAAGTTCAAGTTATATGAAACTTATTACCATCAAATGCCGGAGTAAAATAGGAGCTAAAGCAATCAAATGGGATTAAGCAAAAGAGAAGAAAATAAAGGAGAAGAGTTACTATACAGAATCTGAAAGTGGAGAAGTGCACTTCCGTTTTGGGTGAACTGCAGCTAGGTTCAAAGTTAAATTGTAGCTGAAGGTATAAACTTCAACTTCTATTAAAGGTCTGAATCAAATTTTAGTTTGGGATGTTGGAGAAAAACTGAGATGAACTTTCAGTCAGCAAAGAGATGAAAGAACTTCAAATGACTGAAAAGTCAGAATTTAATTGTGCTTAGACCATTGAGCTTTTGTCATTGAGTTCCAGTGCATGCCCTACAATGTGAGATAAATTTTGGATGAAGTTCCTATATGAAAATTTGAAGTAATTTAAGATCAAGTGTTCAGATTTGAGAGAAAGGGGCTGAACATCAATAGGCATATAGGCTGAAATGTTCAGAGTTCAATTGTGCTTTGTTGGTTGAGCAGATCACCGAAAGTGTTAATAGAGAAATTAAAGTGCTAAAAAAAAAAGAAGGATGAGGCGTTGGGAAGTGTCACCTAGTCTGAAAATGATGATTTTGGCCAACTTTAGAGATAAATTCAGACCAGGTTTGTGCAGCAAGTGTAGCACATATCCAGCAAAATGGATTCCTTTATGTATGGTTAACACATTCGAGGAGAAAAAGGTAACAAAAACCGGGATTTGAATATTGGTTTTGAATTTCAAATGAGGCCAAGTTGAACAGTTGGGGGGGAAAATTCTTCAGTGAAGTTTAGAACTAAATTTCGAGCTGCACATTGGCTCTCTAGTCAAACTATCTATATGTCTAGATGTTGGGCTCTGTTTATATCACAACTTCAGTTCAGGGTTTGAGTAAAGTTGTGTTTGAATTTGGAGCAGATTTGGACTGGGTTTTCGAATACAGAGAAGAGGGAGAGTGATAGCAGCCGTGAAGAACTGTGAAGGCAATCAGAGCCGTTCTCAGCAAGCAGGCTGGGCAGTGCACGGTGCCACGTACCTGCTTGCCGGCGGCCACCGTCTTTTGCTCTGGCCACGCGTCAAGGCGAGAAGGAGCAGGGGGAAAGTTTTGCTTCTACGCAGGACTGCGGCTGGGAAGATTTGAATAAGTGCAGCATCGGTTCATCGTCATCCGCTCGTGCTCTTTCACACCGAGCGAGCAGCTCACCACCGTCACCTCTGCTCGCACCGTCCGAGCTGCTACAGCTGCTCCTCATCACCTCAGTGGCCCAGTAGCATCGCCATCATCTCGGGAACGCTCTCCACTAGCTCGCGTCGCTGCTCGTCCACCCACGCATCAGTTTCGCCGTTGTCTTCCTCATCTCTTTTCGCCGCCGTCGCCACCTCGGCTCGCGTCGTGCGAGCTGCTCCAACCCGCTCTGGCCGAACCACCACCACAGCCTGTTTCACCTCCACCCCAGCAATTTTCTCCAACAGCTCTTGCCGTTTCTAGTCCACCGAAGCTCCCAAATCGTCTTCGTTCACTACCGCCGCCAAGCAGTTCGAGGCGAAATTCGCGGCCGTCCGAGCTCCACCATCCAATTCCCTTCGCCAATATCTTCGCCTCGATCTCCTTTTACTTTTGATACGTCTCTCGTCGTTTTCCATCCACCACAGAACCCACAGCGTTATCATCTTCTTCTTCTCCGGTGAGCAGCGCCGCCGTCAGGGCTGCCGCACGTGGCCAGCCCACCTCAGGTCGTATCTGCACAAGTTGGTGGCCACCTTATAAGGTCTTTGGTCTGGTTTTGCTCTCAAGCTAGGAGGAAGCCGGGTTCTCGCCACCGTCAAGCCGGTCGGCGTGTCGCCGCCACGCGCCGCCGCCTGCTCCGCCGCAGGCCATCGTCCGGGCGCCAATCCGATGGAAGAAGAGGAGGAGTAGGTTCTTGAGGTCGTGGAGGTGCTGCTGGGGTAGGTATCATCGTCGGGGAGCTCGCCGCCGGCGAGGAAGCCGCCGGTCAACCGGCGAGCCGCCGGGTCAAGGTCAGCCTCTGTTCTTGAGGAAGAAGGGACCACGGGGGAGATTTGAGTGAAGGCTAGGAGGTTTTGGGTGAATCGATGAATTAGGTTTAGAATTAGATTTCATTTAATTAATAGAATTTCGTGGAAATGTCAGAAATAGTGAAACCAATTTTGCTAGATTGTTTTATTTTCTTTTATGTATTAAAATTCTTAAACCCTAGAAAAAATAATAAAAGTTAAGTATTTATTGAATTGCCTTTCCTTTTAAGGTAAACAAATAAATACTTAATCTTTTCCAAAATGTGTAAAAATTCAGAATAATGATTTATCAATCACAAATGAATTAGAAATAGGTTTATTATGATTTAATTATCCTTTTTAGGTTATTAAGAATTCTTTTATACAAATCGAAAATATTTAAGGACAAGTTTAATTAAAGAAAATTGTGGTTAGTCTTTTAAAAAGGGGTAGTTAGTGTTGGCTTGAAACTTTATCAAAAAGTAAAGTTATGAGTCATGTTTTCAATCTTTTCGCATATTGATCACTAATTTGCATTACGTTTTAGCAACTCAAGCTTCGGAGGATGAGTTCGTTGAACTCTCGGAGGAACAACGGCAATTCAAGGAAGTGATCGTCGTCGCTTCGGAATCTCAACTCGCGGAAGGATCTAACTTGCTTGTGATTCCAGGCAAGCCCCGGAGCATCTTTGAATCACCTATTTATTTCATAATATTCATGAGTCCAAATCCTATGCTTTAATGTTGCATTAGGTTAGGGATTGATTGAAACCCTTTGATGCATGAAATAATCCTTGGTAGAACTATCCTTGCCTAGTTAAGAAACTTGTTTAGCAATGGCTACATTGGCCGTGCTTAGTAAGGTTAAGTTAAAAGATGATGATCTAGGCTATAACCAATCTTAGAGGAATCGCGAAAGGCTTGGTGTTGAAAGATACCAAGCAGAAGTTGGTAGGAGGGATTGAGGTAAGCTCGATCGTTAGTTCTGCCTACTTATTTAAGTGATTAAGGACCGATCCGTTGTTTTAACTGAGGATCAAGTGATTCTACCTGGTTTCTTACTGGGTTATGGGACCAGTAAAGCCAATTAAATTAGTTGGTTTAATGATTGAAAATATCGCTTACCCGTGCTTGCTGGGTCGGGGAAAGGCGGGGCCGTAGCCTGTAACTCATGGGGTGGTCGCCAGACATGGGGCCCACGTGGGGGTGCGTTCCCGGGTTCGAGTAAGGATATTTCTGGTCCTTGGCCCAACTGATTGAAAGGTTGTTGCGTATAGAAGGATCAACTGTGCGTGACTGGGGGCTAGGTATCTCCTGTAGGATGTACATTGATCCGGATCGACACAACTCTTGGTTATGAGTGCACTTGATCAACTGTTAAGCATCGTAGAAGAAACAAGTTGAACAAGATAAGTTTGATTCAAAAATGTTGGTTGAGCCTAGTACCACCTGTATGAAAAGTATTTTTATAACTTAGATGAATAAGTAATCACTCAACAGAGCTAAAAAGTTGCTAAGTAAGGATCAATATTTAGTAAGCTTTATCGCAAAGAGTTGAGTCAGCCAAAACCACATAAAGGCCTCTTCATAATTCCTTGAGAGTCTTTTCTTTGGTAAGACGGGTTAGCCTTGCTGAGTACCTTCGTACTCAAGGAATCTCCCTTGTTGTTTTTCAGAAGCAGCACCAGAAGTCGTCGAGAAGAAGGACCCGAAGGCCTAGATCATTATGGTCCCGGTGATTCTAGGGTTAAGCCGGAGGTTGTAGATATTTGTGGGATAGAACTACCTAGACTGGTTTGTATTAAACTCCTTGTAATGGCTTGACTTTGCATTTAAGTTCTCTTCAAAACTTGGCTTGTAATAAGTAAAAATCTTGGTATGTTCTGTAAAAACGGTAATGCTCGTTGTGTTCTCCTTACCGAAAACGATCCTGACGTATGGTAAAGATAAGAGTTAATGTAGTTTATGGAGGAGTCCTTGGGACACTCGACAGATCATCAGTTTAAATTGTTTGAAGTGCGTTCAATGTCTGTAAAAGGATGTTATGACGCACTTGAGCTAGTTCAAATTGGGCGGTTCTGCCACATTAATCATCCTGAGGCGGAGGAGGAGGCGCTGGAGATGGGTAAATGGAGAAGAAATGATCTGAAAAACTCCTGAACTGAGCCTCAAGACTGTCCTGGCGATTAGAGAGCTGCTGTTGAGTAGTTCTTAAACCCTGAAAACTGCTGACTGAGATCATCAAGGCGAGTCATCATGGGTTGATACATGGTTTGATGGATGTGCTGCCCAAAGGACTCAAAACCAGCATGCACATATCCCTGAAACTGTTGATTCATAGTGTTCAGCTGACCCTGGAAGTTTTGCTGCATGTTTTGAAACCCAGCATCAACATGTGCAGTCAGACCTTGTTGCAGGCTTGCAAAGTAAGGATCAAAGTACCCTACAGGAGGCACCCACTGTGGCTGCATAGGAGGAGGAGGCATAGCTGCTGCATCTGGATCTGGCTGAGCATCTGGTAGTGGGAAATCATCAGGACCACGAACATCAAGGAAGGGAGTCAGAACTCTTTCAAGAAACCCCTTGTCATTGCAATATGGCCTGAATGGGAGATGAGGTACTTGAAAAGGACCCTAAAATCCAGTCTTTGCCTTGATGAGTGACACAATGTAAGGAGCAAAGTATTTGTTGATCCTAAGGTTAACCTTCTTGTTTGCAATTTGATTCGTAATCAAGGTAACCACATTCACTTCCCCAACAAATCCATCCTTATATCCACTCTTTGGCAAGATGATGGCTCTAGCAATCTTGTTTATAGCAGCTGGATGATGCCTGAGCCTCTTGACTTTACCAAGCACACTAGCAATCCCAGTTCTAGCAGGCTCATAGAATTGTGCAATATCATCAATGTCAAGTGATCTTCAGTCACTATATTTTGGCTAGCAGCATCAGTAATAAAAGCATAATCAAGTTGATTTACTGCAGCAAACTCAGCAAAAGTTGCAAAATACTTTCTATGTCCTGTCATCCATTCATGTACCTCTAACTCTAGAAGAACTTCAACAGTGGCATAGAACTGACGAATAAGAGTGTCATTCCAATCACATCTATGCTCTAGAAAGTTTCTAAGACTCATAGCTTCAAACTTTCCAATCAGGCCACTTAGCAGATTGTGTTCAGCTAGATAATTAAAATCTATAGTTTCATGCCTGAACACAATTTTAGAGACAAGATGACCAAAGAAAACATCTTCTTGTACCTTCTTCTTGGTGTAGTATGCTGTGTAATATCAATAATTTCCACAACATGTGGGTGACTCTCAATCGCAACTTCAACTTCATCATCATAATCACTTGCAATGGTAGCATTGCTGTTTTCAGGATCCCAATCACTGTCATCAGTATCCTGTGCTGCACTACTCTCACTTTCATCTCTTCTTGGCCTTTTAGATGAACTTCCAATTTTCAACTTGCTAGCCAATTCTTTCAATTTTCCACGTCCACCACGACGGCCACCACCACTATCAAACAAACCCATTTATCATAAACATATATCATATAAAGAAATAAGTCATCATTGAATTGAGTATCAAATTTCGGCCAGGCACTGTTCATCCGCGAACACATCCTGTAGAATCATATTTTCAATCTTCGATTCCGCCAAATATACCCAAAACCCACCAACCAAACTTCAGCAAAATTACTACCACATCACTAGTAACATATAAATCCAACCGATTTCACGAATCCATGGTCAAATTTCAGATCAGAGCTCCAACCCTAACTTTCATTCAAATTCGAAATCCATTCAAAACAATAGGAGATTTAAAGAAGTACCGGGAGGACATGATGGAGGAGTTCGCGGAGAGTCCGGGGATGCTCTCGGACGCTCCGGGGAACGCTCCAACAAAGAAATCCAAAGGGGGTGTCTTTTCTTTCAGAGGAGGAAGAAGAAAGAGAGGAAGAAGCAAATGACTCGGGTTGAAGGAAGGAGAAAGGAGACAGGGAAAGTTATCCTACGGTCGCCTAGTCCTACCAGCGCCGGCCTGCACCGGACGGTCCGCCCGTGAGGGGCGGACGGTCTGCCATAGAAAACCGGCGACCTCCCGATTCCAAACTTCTCTGTATACAAACTTTCGTAACGGCGGACGGTTCGCCAACAATCCACGGATGGTCTGCCTCACAAAGAATTTTCGAGCCCGACAGACATCCTCTCTGTATAAAACCGACTCTGCCTGCGGACGGTCCGGTGGAGCCTCGCAGACGGTCCGCCTTTGACTCTCAAATTCTGCCCGAGAATCCACTTTTGAATTGAAATATGAGATTTGATTCGGGATCATTGCTCACTGAGACGATATGCATGAAATAGCACTTTGGGATCATATTATATGATGATACACATGAGTAAACCAAATTTTTAGTGAGTATGACATGATCTAGCATTCGAATAAAAAATCACTCAAAAATATACCATAAATACAACAAAGACATACAACAAGAGATAGAAAGCATAGAGATGCACATGCACTAGGTTTCAAGCCACATTTGAGATATCAATGACATTTAGCTCATTCCTCAATTCACAAAATCTCTTCTCATCCAATGGTTTGGTGAAACTATCCGCCAATTGATCATTTGTCCCAATGCCAACAATATCAACTTCTCCCTTGCTCACATGATCTCTTCTGAAGTGATGCCTAATATCAATATGCTTTGTTCTTGAGTATTGAACCGGATTGCTTGCAAGCTTTACGGCACTTTTATTATCACAAAATAAAGGAACTCCGGTGAATTTCATACCATAATCCAAGAGTGTTTGCTTCATCCATAACAATTGAGCACAACAACTAGCGGCTGCAATATATTCCTCTTGGGTGGTTGATAGGGCCACTGAATTTTGTTTCTTAGAGCTTCAAGAAACAAGTGACCTTCCAATAAATTGACATCCACCGGAGGTACTTCTTCTATCAATCTTTCAATCGACATAATCGGCATCCGAATAACCAATCAACACAAATTAAGCACCTTTAGGAAACCAAATACTAATGTTGAGTGTATTCTTCAAATATCTAAATATTCTTTTGACACTAACCAAATGACATTCTTTTGGATCGGCTTGAAACCTTGCACTCATGCATACACTAAACATGATATCGGGCCTAGATGCGGTAAGGTAAAGCAAACTACCAATCATAGACCTATAAAGCTTTAGATCAACCGATTTACCTCCCTTATCAAGATCAAGAAGCCCATTTGATGCCGTAGGAGTTTTCATTGGTTTTCCTTCCATCAAGCCAAACTTTTTCAATAAATCCTTCCAATATTTTGATTGGGATATAAATGTCCCTTCCTTGAGTTGCTTGATTTGAAGTCCAAGAAAGAAATTCAATTCACCAATCATTGACATTTGAAATTCCTTTGACACCATATCACCAAATTCCTCACAAAATTCTTGTTAGTTGAACCAAAAATAATATCATCAACATATATTTGACAAATAAACATATCATCTTCAATAGACTTAGTGAACCATGTAGTGTCTACATCCCCAATTTTGAAGCTCTTAGAAATGAGAAAATCTCTAAGCCTCTCATACCAAGCACGAGAAGCTTGCTTCAAACCATAGAGAGCTTTAGAGAGTTTATACACATGATTTGGCTTCTTTGGATCCTCAAAACCTGAGGGTTGCTCCACATACACTAGTCCATTAAGTCTACCATTCAAGAAAGCACTTTTAACATCCATTTGATATAATTTTATATCATGAGAGCATGCGTAAGCCAAAAGAATTCTAATAGCTTCTAATCTAGCTACGGGAGCAAAGGTTTCACCAAAACCTAAACCTTTAACTTGAGTGTAGCCTTGAGCAACCAATCTTGCCTTGTTTCTCACACCAATACCATTCTCATCTTGCTTGTTTCGGAAAAGCCATTTTGTGCCAATGACATTGTAATTCTTTGGCATCTCCACTAATTCTCAAACTTCATTTCTAGTGAAGTTATTTAGCTCTTCATGCATAGCATTGATCCAATTTATATCTTGGAGAGCTTCATCTACACGATTAGGTTCAAGAGAGGACACAAAAGAATAGTGTTCACAAAATGAAGCAATACGAGAACGAGTTTGAACACCCTTTACTAATATCACCAACTATTTGATCAATAGGGTGATCTTTGGCAATGACATGGTGAATTCTTGGCTGAACATTTGCCTCTTGTGTTGAGGTAGAAGGTATGGAGTTAGAATTCAATGGAGCTTGCTCTTGAGAAATATTATCATGATTTTCTTCATTTGTCACTTGAGCTTGATCACTAGGCGAAGAGGTGGATGGATGAACCCTTGTTGAACCAAAAAATTCTTCCTCTTCATTATTTTCTTTTCTCGGTTTCACTTCACCAATAGATAGATTTTTGATAGCCTCATTTAAATTCTCATTTCTCAAGTTGCTTTCATTCTCTTCTTCTTCATGAGAGCCATTTGATTCATCAAACTCAACATCATAAGTTTCTTCAACAATACCATGAGTTTTGTTATACACTCTATAAGCATTGCTACATGATGAATATCCTAGAAGAAAGCCCTCATCGCATTTGCTTTGAAATTTAGATAATCTAGCTCCCTTCTTGAGAATATAGCACTTGCACCCAAAAACCCGAAAATATAAAATACTTCGCTTTCTTCCAATCAATAACTCATAGGGTGTCTTGCTCAAGATTCTATGACAATAATTTATTTGATGCATGACAAGCGGTGTTGATTGCTTCGGCCCAAAAGCTATCCGAAACTTTATATTCCGAAAGCATGGTTCTTGTCATATCAATTAAAGTTCTATTTTTTCTTTCGACATGGCCATTTTGCTCCGAAGTATACTTGGATGAGAATTCATGTTTGATGATGCCCTTCTCATCACAAAAATCATCAATTCTAGAATTCTTGAATTCACTTCCATTGTCACTTCTCACTTTCTTTACCTTGACCTCAAATTCATTTCGGCCTTTGTCAAGAATTTCTTGAAAATACCACAAACATCGGCCTTGTCATGAAGAAAAAAACCATGTATATCTAGAGAAGTCATCCACAATAACTAGACAATTTCAATTTCCACCAATATTTCTATATGTTGTTGGCCCAAATAAATCCATATGCAATAATTCCAAAGGCATAGTGGTTGACATGACACTCTTGGTACGATATGAATTAGTCACTTTCTTTTCGGCTTGACAAGCACTACACAATTTATCTTTCTCTAATTTCAAATCCTTCAACCCAACAACAAGATCATATTTCAAAAGCCTATTGAGTTGCTTCATACCAACATGTCCAAGCCTTCTATGCAATAGCCAACCTTTAGATGACTTAGAGAATAAGCAAGTAGTCAAGTTGGTCTTGCTAGATGAGAATTCAACAAGATATAAATTTTTATGTCTAAAACCTTTAAAGATTTGACTATTTCTATCCAAGGTTGTAAAACCTCAACTCCATCATTAGTGAATATGCATTTATAGCCAAGATCACAAAGCTGAGTTATCGACAATAAATTGAACTTTAGAGAAGTTACCAACAACACATTTGAGAGGGAATGATCATTTGAAATAGCAAGTTTTCCTAAATCTTTCACTCACCCTTGCTATTATCACCAAAGGTAATATTGTCATAACCGGCGGCTTCGTCATCAAGAGAGGAGAACATATTTGAATCACCGGTCATGTGTTGTGAGCAACCACTATCAAGAACCCAATGCCTCCCTCCGGACTTGTAATTCACCTACAAAAGAAAATTAGTTTCTTTTAGGTACCCAAACTTTTGGCACCCAAATAGCATTCTTTTTAGCACCGAGTTTAGGCTTTTGGCACCCAAATAGCATTCTTTTTAGCACCGAGTTTCGGGTTCCCAACATATTTAGCAAAAGCATGCCCACTAGAATTTTTCTTAATTACATAAAAAGTATCAAAGATTCCAAAGGATACATCATTCTTCTTTGAGCATTCACCAACACTCATATGACTATTGCTTTACTCAAGATATCACTTATGAGAGACAACACAATTTTTACCTTTGCTCTTTCTCTCATAGAAAGTCTTGTTGTCTTCCCAAATCTCAACATTCTTACCTTTGCTCTTTACAAAAGTAGTCTTGTGAGGAACAAAAGCATTCTTACCCTTTCTGGGTAAACTTCCAACACCCTCACGACCCAAAGCAAATCTTTGGTTCCCCATGAGACGTCTAAATTCTTTTTCACTATTAAACCATCTTGCTAAACATTTATTTTCCTTTCTAAGAATGTCATTTTCAACAATTAAAGAAGTATCACAAGTAACGCCATTATCAAAGAATGAAGAATCATTTGAACTATTGGATGGCTTAAATGAACTAGGAGCACATAACAAATCATTCAAAATATCACATTGAGCACTAATGCTAGTGGTGACTTTGTTTTCATGACCTAGACAAGACTTGTGAGCTTCCTCAAGCTCTCATGAGATGTCTTTAGCTCCTCATAGGAATCTTGAAGAGCTTTGTAGCTCTTTTTTAATTCCTTCAATTTAGCCTTTTCTTTGCTCATGTAATCATCGACATCACTAAGCATTTGAACTAAATCATCATAAGACAATTCATCATTATCAAGTTCATCATCTTGTGACACCTTGGCCTCACCCTTTGCCATAAGGCAATGGGGTGAAGAGAAGAGTGATGGTGCCTTTTTTATGGCGATGCCGGCAACTCCCTTGGAGGACTTGTCATCCTCATCATCACTATCATCGGAGTCGGAGCTTGCATCGGAATCCCATTCAACATAATATGTTTGACCATTCTTCTTTTTTTTGAAAAACCTTCTCTTCTTCTTCTCATCATCCTTCTTCTTTTTCTTCTTGTTTGGGCAATTCATGGCGATGTGCCCTTTTCATCACATTCAAAACACTTCTTGTCATCAAATGGATTTTTCTTTGAATATTTCCCTTTCTTGTCATAACTCTTGGTCTTCATCAATTTCTTGAATCTTCCCACAAATAAAGCTAATTCTTCATCAGAATTCCCTTCATTGTCACTTTCTTCATTTTTATCTTCTTTCGAAGATTGAGCCTCGAGAGCAATACTCTTTTTGCCTTCATCATTAGAAACCTCATGAGCTTCATTTTGTGACTTCTAAGAAAGGTGTGAGCGAAATCATAATTTTTTATCTTATGACCAAGATTTCTCAATTCATTCACAATCTCATTCAATCTATTGAACATAGTTGGAACATCTTCATGTTTCTCCATTTTGAAATTTTCAAACTTCTCTTTGTACACAAATAGTTTGGCTTCCTTTACCGTTGAGGTGCCTTCATGAATTTCCATAAGCTTCACCCAAATATCATGAGCATTTTTCTCATTCTTGATTCTATTGAACTCATTTAAATCAAGAGCACTATACAACACATTCATGGCTTGATCATTGAGAGCATCATTTTCATTGTCAAGATTTGTTCTATTGTCCTCATCAAGAATCACATAGCCATCTTCAATAATTCTCCATATTTTTCTACTAATTGCCTTGAGATGAACCATCATTCTAGTTTTCCAATAATCATAATTTGTTCCATCAAATCATGGTGCCCTCCCCACATGAACATTATCACTAGCCATAATCCTACTCTGGGATGATTAAATCCTTGATCAAAGGAGACCTAGGCTCTGATACCACTTGTAGGGTCGGGGATTACCGACTAGAGGGGGGGCGAATAGGCGGTTTTAAACTAAAAGCACAACACTAGAGAATTTAATTAGAACACATGATAAATTCTACAACTAGTGAAACTAGTCTATGTAAAAGGTTTGCAACCTAAGATGATAAGATACAATTCAAATTCTATGTAATGAAATACTGAAGATAAATTGCTTGTAAATAAATGAGGGGAAGAAATAACCGAAGACACAAGTAATTTTTCCAGTGGTGTCGATGACTTGCCGGTCACCCCTAATCCACGTTGAGGTGGATTCAAAGCTTCCAATTGCTCCTCTACCAAGAATCCACTTGGTGTATGGGCCAATCTAGGAATCAATGAACCGCTCGAAACCTCTTTCCACTAGAGATGCTTTTCACCACTCCGGTCAGGCAAAGCTCATGAACATCTTCACAAGAACGAATGAAAGGCTTTTTCACAATCTTCTTGAAGAGTTCAATGAAAACCAATCTTCAAGCCGTCTAGGAGGCGGCAACCTAATCAACAACCTTGGTTGAAGAACAACTAGTGCCCCAAAGCTCAAACCTTGAATGCTAGCACTAGATGCCTCTCCATCTCACCAAAAATGCAGTCCACAGTTATGTGAGTGAGTGAGAGGCGGTGGAGAGCTCAAATGTGTGTTGCAAGTGAGTGGAGTGGCCAAGAGAGGCCCCAAATCCACGTTTTCTACGAACTCACGGACCGTCCGCCCCTACAGAATCGAACGGTCCACGGTTATAAACCTACGGCTATGTGTCACAACACAGCGTGTCATAACCGACCGTTTTTTGAAAATCGGACCGTCCGTCCTCAGGGGCCGGACTGTCCGCCGTTCACTTCAGAGTTATACAAAACGGGCGACTTTCGGACAAGTTTGAACATTTGCCTGCGGACCGTCCGTCCCCCAGAGCCGGACCGTCCGCAGTAGAGTTTGAAATCCACCAGAGAGCGCCGAGCCTCTGTCCAAAAATTAGCTCAACACCGGATGGTCGGCCACTCATGGCCGGACCGTCCGCCGTTGACGAATAAATCCACTAGAGAGCTACCCGTCTCTGTGCAACTTTTCTTATAGAGGCGGACCGCCCGCCGTGCCTGGCCGGACCGTCCGCCGTGCGCATTATCAACATATTTTCGGTTAGAACTAACTCTCATCTATATGCATGCAAATCCAAGAGTTTTAACTCGTCAAACAACTGTAAATTGATCCCTCTTGATAGTACGGCTATCTAGCCTACAAATCCGGTCAATTTACTTCTCTAATCACCTCTTGGCCGATAAAAAGAAAATTCTATCTTTATACCTTTGCCTTGAGTCTTTCGCCTCTTCATATCAACTTTTCTTTGTGGAAGCAATCTTGCTTTTTACAATACCATCTTCATGGCATCTCATAGCGCATATATGTGACTAACCTTAATTCATATGCTCAATGAAATCGTTAGTCCACAAAGTGTTGTCATTAATTACCAAAACACTAAACTAGGGGCCTAGATGTTTTCAGATTGCGGGTTTCAAGTTTGCAAGCCGGATCGGTGTGTTGCACTCTGCCAACAACGAGTTATCCTTCACCTGACGGAAAATCAGGCACCCCCATTTATATCAGTTTAACTCTAGATATATAGAATGTAACTCTTGAACTTCACATTAAGTAATTGATCACTCATGGACAAAGACTCCAAATTAGAGCAGCAGAACAGTAAGAATGCCTCCATGCTGGCCTTCAGGCTCGGACTATTATCAAGTATAGTTATAAGTAACCTTGCTACTGAAATCTCCACAATCTGCAATTTATATCCGTTAATTATACCTTTTATTAATTGCCAACACTGCATTGTATTTGCTGGATCATATTTGAAGAGTGAGGCGCCAATACAAATGGATGTTGTTTAGTGGTTGAATCTGAACTGGCTAGGCTTGTTTTTAGTTTGGTTCAATACAAAATCGAAAAGGGATTTTGCAAAATAATAAATAAGAGGAAAAAGGAAACCATACCACTCATCTTTTTATTGATCAATATATCATCACTCTTTACAGTAGGGCTTAAAACTAGAAGTAGTATGTTGTCGATGCATAATGCCCCAAATATTTCAACCCAACAAACAGGTGATGTCCACATGGATTTTTAAGTAAGACAACCCAACACAAAATTTTCAAATACAGTACAAATATATTTTCATGTATTGGTCCATGTAGGTGTAGTGAACCTCTGGGTACAGCATAGTAGCTTCTGCTCCATCATCGCTGATTTCGAATTTTTGCATTACAGATATATTTTCATGTATTCATCCATGGAGGTGTACTTCACCTCAGGGTAGAGCATAGTAGCCTCTGCTTCATCCTCTCCGATTTCAAAATTTGTCAAGCAACCTTCATAGAAAATGTGGTAGTAGTGTGTCGCTCCGACTTGATTGGCAAAGTAAGTATCTGCATGAATATGTGTAAAAATCATTATGTGCATTCTTAATCAGCACTAATCTTGCATAGCAAACGAACGCAGTAGCAGTAATATTTTTTTATATAGAGAGAATATATTATGTGTACAACTATATACTCATTAGCTGAAGCGTCCCCACTTACGTAGAGACTAAATGTAATACAAATACCAGTCCCAGGAGGCTGTTACACATTTATTCAACAGATAGTTCAGTCACCGTACAAGCTCTCTAAGGAGCAGAGCATTTAACAAAAACTAAAACGACAAGTAACCAAGCAACAGTGATGAACCAAAGCGCAACCCAGGCTGGGTCGAGGCCTAGTTCCTCACACAGCGCCAGCGGAAGCATCTTCTAGGACCACACCATAGGCAGCGTCGGGTGCAGACACGACCACCTACTCGATATCTTCGGCGACGAAGTCTGGATCTTCGTCTGAATAAGCAACAACAGAAAGGGTGAGTACATACGTACTCAACAAGTCCAACCACACCCACGGAGGGGATAATCACAGAATATGCACAGCATATATCAAGGATAAGGGTAGGGTTTATTTGCAGCAAAGCTATGTTTTCACACATGTAAGGGTTCATTTTTTAAAAGGGTTTTCACAAAACATTTCTTTGGTAACCATTTAATAGAGTGGGGTTGATCCACACAGAATTCAAGTTTTAATAGCTACCAGACTCCACATCCACAGTAGCTCACGGCACACCTGCCGGACACTTTCCAAAACAACTCACACCATTCCCATTCCCAATGCTAGTTGTGTGTCCAAGCCGTAACTCGCCCAATACCGTGGGTCGCGGCTATTCGAATAGTTTTTAAACTCTGCAGAGGTGTACACTTTACCCACAAGTAGGGTACCGCAACACGATCACCTTAGTGTCTATGCGGATCCATCAAAGCCATTACCCACCTTTGCTAAGACCTGACTAGCCATTACGGGTTGGACCAGGGGTCCAGGTCCTACCAACGAGGCCTGACCAGGGCATAAGTCACAAAGATCGAATCCCGTCTCCATGGTCACCCGTTGCTCTCAGATCTCCTAATGGCCAGCGGACTAACTAGTGGGATTTATGCTAAGCCGTTGCCACATACAACGGTCGAGTGCTTGTACGATAAAATGGGTTAGACAAGATGGCACATCAACTCGGTCCTTAATTGTGACAAGATGGACATTTTCCACTTAGCTCAACCACAAAGGTACGAGCTCACCACTTAGCTTAACCACAAAGGTACAAGCTCACCACTTTAGCTCAACCACAAAGGTACAAGCTTCCATCACTTTGGCATTTCACACAAGAAATACCCGTCCATCTCATCCAGGTTTAACTTTCTTTCTTAATTCATTCTCAAATCACTATTTTCCCTTTTGAAAACACACACGTTTTCCTTTTTGTAAAAACACATTGATGTCATGGTTGGGTATAGAGTAACCAGGTCCTAAGCATTATTTCTAGCGGTGATTATCATCTAAACAGAGCAAGTCATATTTAGATTTTAATCTGGGTCAATCAAGGAATAGTCATAGCAATCAAGGAGTGGCTATCCAAACGGGTTTTGCAATAAAATTGTAAAACAGTTTTGTAAAACAGGCTGGGTCAATCAAGGAATAGTCAATATGCATCAAAGGATGGGATTGGACTTGCCGTCGTCAAAGCCTTCCGGGAGCTCCTGCTCGCGGTACGGGTCTTGGGGCTCCGGCTCGCCGTACTCGCCTCCAAACTCCTCTACGGGTCCTTCGTCGGGCGCAACATGATCTACGGCGCACACAAACAAAGATACAAACAAACACAATAAGAAAAAGAAATAAGGTTTTTACCGTTGAGCTCGGGAGAGGGAAAATCAAGGAAAATAGATGTAGAGATTATTTTGGAGGAATTGTGGGTTGAACATGGTGGAAATATTATGAGATGGAGTGTGGTGGAGTTTGGGAATTTTTGGAGGATTCTCGGCGCATAAAATGATAAGCCAATCGCGTTTAAATATTAAATCCGAGGATTTAGGATTTAATCGGGAATTAGTTCATAAAAGAGATAGGGTTTATTTGGAATTTGTGGAATGTCTATGTTTACTCTAAAAGGGCCATAGACATTGGAAATAATAGAGTATTATTTGGTAGGAGTTTAGGAGAAAGAACCGATGAAATCGGAGTCGAAATGGAAAGGATATTGACTCTTTAGTATCGGCTAATTAGATGATCTATTTCTAATTATTATAATTATAACAGGGGCTGTTCTATTAATTTCTTGGCATGGAAGGATCTACTCGTAATATTGAAAGGGTTAGGGTGGAGTTTAGGGATGCAGGGGCTCATTTGTTATGGATTGAAAGGAACCAGGGTTTTCTTTGGTAATTGGCCTAAAGGTGGAAGGGTTCTTTTGCAAATTGAATAAAAGGCAGGGGGTTATGGGGAAGTTGGTCATCTTCTTCCTCTGGATCGATCCAGAGCAGGGAGGGCCCGGCGGCCAAGGGGGTGGGGGCGCAGGCTAGGGAGGAGGGGAGAGGGGCTGGGAGAGAGGGAAAAGATAGAGGAGGCCGAGGGGGTTCCATTTTGGTAAGTTTCGATGGGGATTGCTGTGGGAAAGGGAGGGGGCCATGGCCGGCCATGGGCAGCGGTCCTGGTGTTCGTGGAGAGCTCGGCTCAGGCCAAGATTGAGAGGGCCGCATGTTGAGGGAGGTGGAGGGCGTCGTGGGGATTCTCACCGTCGAAGGAATTGAGTCGAGGTGGCTCGAGGTGGCCTACCCACGGCGGCGGGCGGAGCTCGGTGGTGGTGGCTATGGTGGAGGTGCTGCGCGTGCAGGGGAGGAAGGAGGAGACCTGGGTGACGATGGTGGTGGTGGAGAGCTGCTCGAGGGTCCTTTTATAGGCCGCGAGGGGAGGGGGAGCGGTGGCACAGGGAGCTCGCCATTAATGGCGGCTCCGGCGAAGTGACGGCGCGGCAGAGGGGCGGTGGCGCGTAGTGGGGAGGGCGTGGCTAATGGAAATGGTTCTCGGTGGAGTGCTTGCAGGGAGGAGGAGCTGGTGGTGGAGGTGCTGCTGCTCCGCTGCTTGGCGTGGAGGTGGCGTGGTGCTGCTGCTGCCCTGCTCGGCGGGCATGCACAGAGAAGAAAGAGAGAGAAGGGAAAGGAAGAGAGAGAAAGAGAGAGATTCACGGCGCCGATCGAGGGGCAGGCAGGCACGCGCGGTGTTCGGCTGGCACACAACGCGAAACAAGGCGCGAGGCAAAAAAGGAGTTTAGGCAACGGTCGACTCGATGTCCTAACGACAGAAAAGCCTGGAAAGATTCTATGGAGATTGTGAGAGAAAGATTTTGAGAGATCAAGAGCTCAACGAACAAAAAAGATTTTAAAAATGATTTTTAGCGAGTGATTTATTTGGGTGATTTTTACAGATGTTACAGACCTACCCCACTTAAAAGGAATCTCGTCCTCGAGATTCTGCTGAGTCTGAAGACATAGGGGAAACTCTTCCTTTAACGCATCCTCGCGTTCCCAAGTGGCTTCCTTTCCCCATGTCTATTCCATTGGACTCCGCAAATCCACACCACAGAACTTCTTGTCCTTTCGGTGACGGTGTACAATATCTTAACGGGTACTTCTTTATACCGAAGGTCCTCCTGTAGGTCCATTGCTTCTACCGGTACATGTTGTTCCTCTGGAACCTTCAGACATTTCCGTAGCTGAGACACATGGAACCCCGGGTGTATGTCTGACATTTCCTCAGGTAGTTGGATACGATATGCTACAGCTCTAACCTTCTTTAGCACCTGGTAAGGTCCACTATACCTAGGGGCTAACTTTTCATGGCCTTGAAACCTCCGAGTTCCTCTAATCGGAGAGACCTTGAGGTATACGTAATCTCCAATTTCAAAACTTAACTCTCGTCTCCGTTTGTCAGAGTAACTCTTTTGACGAGATTGGGCTCTTAACTTCTCTCTAATTTCTACCACACGCTCTTCTGCATCCTTTATGAGAGCTGGTCCGATTAAAGTACGCTCTCCTACTTCTGACCACATTAGTTCTGCACTTTCTTCCGTAAAGAGCCTCAAACGGCAACATGCCTAGGCTTGCTTGGTAACTATTGTTGTATGAAAATTTTGCATAGGATAAACTCGGTTCCCAATCCTTGCCATAGGTGAGAATACATGCTCGTAGCATATCCTCCATAATCTGATTTACTCTCTCCGTTTGACCATCAGTCTGGGGATGATAGGCCGAACTGAAATCCAACTTCGTACCCATGGCTTTATGCAAACTTTTCCAAAACTTAGAGGTAAATTGGGTTCCTCTATCCGAAACAATTCTGCTAGGTGCACCATGCAGCCTTACTATGTTATCCACATAGAGGCGAGGTAACTTTTCTCCACCATAGCTGGTTCGTACGGGTAAGTAGTGGGCGACCTTGGTTAGCCGATCGACAATCACCCATATGGAATCATTTCCTTTTGGGGTCCTAGGCAATCCAACCACAAAGTCTATACCAATTTCATCCCCCTTCCAAACCAGGATGGGCAAGGGTTGTAATAATCCTGCCGGCTTTTGATGCTCAGCTTTGATCCTTTGACGGGTGTCACAATGGGCGACAAACTGGGCAATGTCTGTCTTCATTCCGTTCCACCAATATTGTTGCCTTAAATCCATATACATTTTGGTGGCTCCGGGGTGGATGGAGTATGCCGAGTTATGGGCCTCATGCCGAGTTATGGGCCTCATCCATAATGGTCTCTCGGAAGTTCCCTTCCTTAGGCACACAAATTCTGTCATGTTTGTACCACAAAGTTCCTTTATCATCCACTCTAAAATCCGGGGCCTTATTTTTTCTGGGTTGCTCACGGATTTTCATCAAATCCTGGTCCGAGCTTTGGGCCTTTCTAATCCTTTCCTACAAGGTCGGATGGATACGCAACTTGCGTTGGGCACCCTGGGGAATGATGTGTACATTCAATTGGGTCATCTCTTCTTGGAGTTGGGTATTCTGTGGTCCATAGGATTTCCAGCTTAAGGCATCTGCCACTATATTAGCTTTACCGGGGTGGTAGTGGATTTCCACATCATAATCCTTAACCAATTCTAACCACCTTCTTTGCCTTAAGTTCAAATCTGGTTGGGTGAAGATATACTTCAAACTCTTATGATCCGTATATATCTCACTTTTGTTCCCAATCAGATAGTGTCTCCAAAGCTTGAGGGCATGTACCACAGCTGCAAGCTCCATATCATGAGTTGGATAATTCTGCTCGTGAGGCTTGAGCTGGCGTGAAGCATATGATACTACCTTCCCATATTGCATAAGGACACATCCTAACCCCTTGTTTTGTGGCATCACAATATATGACAAAGTCTCTATGAATGTCTGGTAGTGTTAGCACAGGTGCTGTTGTTAACCTTCTCTTTAACTCTTGGAAGCTTTTCTCACATGCTTCCGTCCATGTGAACTTCTTATCCTTTCGGAGTAATTCTGTCATGGGTCTAGCTATCTTAGAAAATCCTTCGATGAACCTCCGGTAATATCCAGCTAGTCCCATAAAACTCCTAATCTCACTCACATTGGTGTGTTGCTGCCAGTTGGAGACTGCTTCCAGCTTTTCCGGATCAACTGCTACTCCTTCTGTAGTCAAGACGTGACCTAGAAAGGCTACTTTCTCAAGCCAAAACTCACACTTGCTGAATTTGGCATACAACTTATGTGATCTTAGCTTTTCCATAACCACTCTTAGATGGTGCTCATGCTCTTGGGCACTGTTAGAGTAGATAAGTATATCGTCAATGAAACCAACGACAAGCTTGTCTAACTCCTCCATGAATACTTTATTCATGAGGTTCATGAAGTATGCGGGGGCATTGGTCAGTCAAAAGGACATTACTGTAAACTCATATTGTCCATATCTTGTGACAGAGGCTGTCTTAGGGGTGTCACCTTCCCTGATCCTGAGTTGATAATACCCTGATCTTAAGTCAATTTTGGAGAAAAAATTCGCTCCTTTTAGTTGATCAAAGAGATCATCTATCCTTGGTAAATGGTATTTATTCTTGATGGTTACCTCATTCAAGGACCGGTAATCTACGCACATTCTCATACTGCCATCTTTCTTCTTTACAAAAAGGACTGGTGATCCCCACGGGGATGAGTTGGGTCTAATAAATCCTTTCTCTTGAAGCTCTGCTAGTTGCTTCTTTAGTTCAGCTAACTCTGCTGAAGCCATCCGATACGGTCTCTTGGCTATGGAAGGGGTTCCGGGGATAAGGTCAATGACAAACTCTATATCTCTGTCTGGTGGCATTCCCAGGAGTTCTTCCGGAAACACATCTGGGTATTCCCTTACTACGGGTACCTCTTCCATGGCTTTAGCTTCCATACTAAAAACCATAGGGTCTGATCCAATCCCGCGTGTGTGGCAGGCCACTGGTATACCTTCAGGGCTGGTTAGGTACACTACCTTGTGTGCACATCCAATGAAACCATCATGTAGGCTCAGCCAATCCATGCTAAGGATCACATCTACTCCCTTAGACTTTAGTACTATGAGTTCTGTTTAGAACTCTACCCTACTTAATATGATCCTTACCCCGGAACAACCTTGTTGACACTGCATGTCACACCCAGGCGTTGGGGTTATTAAGGTTACCTTTAGTAGTACTATAGGTAGTGTGTTTCTCCACCAAACTTGATGATACGAATGAGTGTAATGCTCCAAAAGTAACTGGCTTGGTCCGGAAAAATCCATTGGCTTCTCATCCATCTTTTGCTCACTAGCCTTGTGCGGGTGATAGCATTTGCCCAAAATTTCCAGTAGTTGAGTCTGGTTGATCATGGCTCGGGGCATTTTGGGGCACATTTGGAAGACTTCTTCAGATTGAGAGGACCTTTATGAGACTTGGATTGAGTTAAAGTGATGTTTAAGTTTTCTACTTCGTATTTTTGAAAAGGCAGAATCCACCTCCTGCCGACAAGCACACAGACTAACAAACATCAAGCACAAACAATTTTATTTTTGCTAGGGTGGGAATACAACACTTGGGTTTGGCCAAAACACGCACTACACGACCGGACACAACACGCACAACTAAGGGTACAATTCTAAACTTCGGACCAGGACGACTTCATTCCTCAGTGGTCAACTGACATCAGGCGAACTTGCGGTCTTGCGTGGGTTCCTCTCCTGAAAGAACAGGGACGGCACTCACTTCCCTTCTCAGCCCTGGCTGAGTCAGTGGCAGGGGTTCTTCTTCCTCGGTAGTCTCTGCATTAGAGACACTACGGGAATCCTCCGTAGGGGGTGGTGCAGCTAGGGTGTCAAGGCTCTTTCTTTTGCCGGATCCCTGTGCCAAAGGAACATCGTCCAATATTGGGGCCTTTTCATCCTCAATCGCTCGCATCCTCCTTCGAGCGCGGCCCACAAGGTGGGCTTCCTTGAGTTCCTTGGAGTGTTAATCCTCGGCTTCCTTAAGGGCCTCAATGGTAATTGCCTTATTGCTTTCGGCGGTTGCAGCACGGGCTTTAGCGACTGCTAGCTTTACTTGCAGTCACCTAACCAGGATTTCTGCATCCTCGGCTCTGCGGGTCTGCTGATTCAGCTTTACCCGCTGCTTGTCATATAGCTCATCCAAGGTGATGAGGTAGGCAGCCATGTGGAGCACAGTGGGATCATCCTCGCGTTGTCCATGTCCTTCCAAAGTTCTCACCCGGGCCATCCAAACCGAGCGGTTCTTCGTGACAGGCGGAAAAAACCTCAGCGGAGTGTGACCGATGTGCTTCTGATAAATCTGACACAGGTAATGTAGCGCCTTCCGTGATTCCACTTGGTAAGTGTCCTCATGACGGAAATCGGTGGCAGTCACGTTCCATGCTTGAATGTCGGGGTAACGGGTGCTCCTTCCGACGTAAATGATCATCTCGCACTGGAGGGTCCCATGTTCCTCGTACTCCCTGCTGGTGTACTCCGGACGCTCATAAATGCCTAAGCGGTCCATGCAAGCAAACAACAACTTGGGGAAACCGGGCTCTTCCAAGCAGTGGCGGTTGACCCATCCTTCTTCGGCCATGTGAAAGGGACTGGGGTGTAACTTAGTTTTGCAATAGAGCATAGGGGAGAAGAAGTTTTGTAAAACTTTTATTTTGGTTAAAAGGGCTTTCCGATCCTAAGGGTCGCGTCCTACAGCCAACGACGGCTCTGATACCACCTGAAGCGTCCCCACTTTCGTAGAGACTAAATGTGATAAAAATACCAGTCCCAGGAGGCTGATACACATTTATTCAACAGATAGTTCAGTCACCATACAAGCTCTCTAAGGAGCCGAGCATTTAACAAAAACTAAAACGACAAGTAACCAAGCAACGGTGATGAACCAAAGCGCAACCCAGGCTGGTCGAGGCCTAGTTCCTCACACAGCGCCAGCGGAAGCATCTTCTAGGACCACACCACAGGCAGCGTCGGGTGCAGACACGACCACCTACTCGATATCTTCGGCGACGAAGTCTGGATCTTCGTCTGAATAAGCAACAACAGCAAGGGTGAGTACATACGTACTCAACAAGTCCAATCACACCCACGGAGGGGATAATCACAGGATATGCATAGGATATATCAAGGATAAGGATAGGGTTTATTTGCAGCAAAGCTATGTTTTCACACATGTAAGGGTTCATTTCTGAAAAGGGTTTTCACAAAACATTTCTTTGGTAATCATTTAATAGAGTGGGGTTGATCCACACAAGATTCAAGTTTTAATAGCTACCGGACTCCACATCCGCAGTAGCTCACGGCACACCTGTCGGACACTTTCCAAAACAACTCACACCATTGTCCCATTCCCAATGCTAGTTGTGTGTCCAAGCCGTAACTCGCCTAATACCATGGGTCGCGGCTATTCGAATAGTTTTTAAACTCTGCAGATGTGTACACTTTACCCACAAGTAGGGTACCGCAACACGATCACCTTAGTGTCACGCGGATCCATCAAAGTCATTACCCACCATAGCTAAGACCCGACTAGCCATTACGAGTTGCACTAGGGGTCCAGGTCCTACCAACGAGGCCTGACCAGGGCATAAGTCACCAAGATCGAATCACGTCTCCATGGTCACCCGTTGCTCTCAGCTCTCCTAATGGCCAGCGGACTAACTAGAGGGATTTATGCTAAGCCGTTGCCACATACAACGGTCGAGTGGTTGTACGATATAATGGGGAGCTCACCACTTAGCTTAACCACAAAGGTACAAGCTCTCCAGTTTAGCTCAACCACAAAGGTACGAGATTCCATCACTTTGGCATTTCACACAAGAAATACCCGTCCATCTCATCCAGGTTTAACTTTCTTTCTTAATTCGTTCTCAAATCACTATTTTCCCTTTTGAAAACACACACGTTTTCCTTTTTGTAAAAACACATTGATGTCATGGTTGGGTATAGAGTAACCAGGTCCTAAGCATTATTTCTAGCGGTGATTATCATCCAAACAGAGCAAGTCATATTTAGATTTTAATCAAGGAGTGGCTATCCAAATGGGTTTTGCAATAAAATCATATGCAGTTTTGTAAAACAGGCTGATAGGTTGTGTTTATAAAACTGGGTTCAATATGCATCAAAGGATGGGATTGGACTTGCCGTCGTCAAAGCCTTCCGGGAGCTCCTGCTCGCGGTACGGGTCTTGGGGCTCCTGCTCGCCGTACTCGCCTCCAAACTCCTCTACGGGTCCTTCGTCGGGCGCAACGTGATCTACGGTGCACACAAACAAGGATACAAACAAACACAATAAGAAAAAGAAATAAGGTTTTTACCGTTGAGCTCGGGAGAGGGAAAATCAAGGAAAATAGATGTAGAGATTATTTTGGAAGAATTGTGGGTTGAACATGGTGGAAATATTATGAGATGGAGTGTGGTGGAGTTTGGGATTTTTTGGAGGATTCTCGGCGCATAAAATGATAAGCCAATCGTGTTTAAAGATTAAATCCGAGGATTTAGGATTTAATTAGGAATTAATTTATAAAAGAGATAGTGTTTATTTGGAATTTGTCGAATGTCTATGTTTACTCTAAAAGGGCCATAGACATTGGAAATAATAGAGTATTATTTGGTAGGAGTTTAGGAAAAAGAATCGATGAAATCGGAGTCGAAATGGAAAGGATATTGACTCTTTAGTATGGGCTAATTAGATGATCTATTTCTAATTATTATAATTATAACAGGGGCTGTTCTATTAATTTCTTGGCATGGAAGGATCTACTCGTAATATTGAAAGGGTTAGGGTGGAGTTTAGGGATGCAGGGGCTCATTTGTTATGGATTGAAAGGAACCAGGGTTTTCTTTGGTAATTGGCCTAAAGGTGGAAGGGTTCTTTTGCAAAGGGAATAAAAGGCAGGGGGTTATGGGGAAGTTGGTCATCTTCTTCCTCTGGATCGATCCAGAGCAGGGAGGGCCTGGCGGCCATGGGGGTGGGGGCGCAGGCTAGGGAGGAGGGGAGAGGGGCTGGGAGAGAGGGAAAAGATAGAGGAGGCCGAGGGGGTTCCATTTTGGTAAGTTTCGATTGGGATTGCTGTGGGAAAGGGAGGGGGCCATGGCCGGCCATGGGCAGCGGTCCTGGTGTTCGTGGAGAGCTCGGCTCAGGCCAAGATTGAGAGGGCTGCAGGTTGAGGGAGGTGGAGGGCGTCGTGGGGGTTCTCACCGTCGAAGTAATTGAGTCGAGGTGGCTCGAGGTGGCCTACCCACGGCGGCGGGCGGAGCTCGGTGGTGGTGGCTATGGTGGAGGTGCTGTGCGTGCAGGGGAGGAAGGAGGAGACCTGGGTGACGATGGTGGTGGTGGAGAGCTGCTCGAGGGCCCTTTTATAGGCCGCGAGGGGAGGGGGAGCGGTGGCACAGGAGCTCGCCATTAATGGCGGCTTTGGCAGCTTGCTGGTGGCGGCTTGCCGGCGCGGCTCCGGCGAAGTGACGGCGTGGCAGAGGGGCGGTGGCGCGTAGCGGGGAGGGCGTGGCTGGTGGAGGTGGTTCTCGGGGGAGTGCTTGCAGGGAAGAGGCGCTGGTGGTGGAGGTGCTGCTGCTCTGCTGCGTGGCGTGGAGGTGGCGTGGTGCTGCTGCTGCCCTGCTCGGCGGGCACGCACAGAGAAGAAAGAGAGAGAAGGGAAAGGAAGAGAGAGAAAGAGCGCGGCGCCGATCGAGAGGCGGACGGGCACGCGCGGTGGTCGGTCGGCACACAACGCGACACAAGGCGCGAGGGGATAAAGGAGTTTAGGCAACGGTCGGCTCGATGTCCTAACGACGGAAAAGCCGGGAGAGAGTTTATGGAGATTGTGAGAGAAAGATTTTGAGAGATTAAGAGCTCAACGAACAAAAAAGATTTTGAAAACGATTTTTAGTGAGTGATTTATTTGGGTGATTTTTACGGATGTTACATTAGCCCTTTTATAAATGTAAGTGCGTATGTGTAATTCACATATAGTCACTGTTAACTATATCTGATTTGACCATCTTACCGATTTTCATGTCACTAACTATACAGAAAATATTCTTTATCCTAAACACATTATATCCTCATACATACTACAATATTTGTAGTTACCTTTCATTGAACCCAATAATTCATTTGCAGTAATGTAGATTTTCTCCAGAACTTTTCCAGATAGCTTTTCCCATTTTGCGATCACATCATTTTGAGTGAGGATGTTTTCTTGTGGTCTTAAGTATATGGTCTTGTTCAAGGTGCGAGGATAATCTATGGATCTGATTGTATATGTTGCTACATCATCTTCATCCACAAATATCGCTGCATATGGTACATATGTCATAACCATGCAGCATGTTTACCAAAGAAATTTTAGATCACAAATCATTTTGCATCTCTAGAAACGTATCAGAGGATATACACCTATAACTAAAATTAAACTAGCATACGAGCAACCTCTTGGTGACTGAGGATATCATGTTGGATTCCACAACAACTGCCCCTCAGATAAGCATTCAAATAATATCAAGAGGTCAAATCGAGAGGGTATCTAGACAAAGAACCGGAGGGGGAGGGACCTTCAGGTTGGTGATGTTCTGGTTCTTGCGGAAGGTGGTGTTCTGCCGTCGTGTACTTGATGGAGAAGTCTCGCCTCCATCCCCTGACCTGGAATGGTGGCCACCGGTGGTGAGGACGGAGTTCCACAGGAGACTCGTGGAGGCCTGACGGCGGCGGCGACCTGGGAGAGGGTCGAAGGCGGCTTGCGGTAGGATGGGTCGGCCGCGGCAGCGACTAGCTAGGCGCAGACGAGGCCTGGGGTAAGGGCAGGGTTGGCGTCGAGCGGCGGCCTTGGGTAGAGGCGGGGTCGGCGTCGCGCAGCGGCTTTGGGTAGGGGCGGGGTCGGTGGCTGGCGGCGGCTGTGGAGAGAGGTGCGGACGGGGGAGTCTGGGTCTGGGATAGGGAAGGAGACAGATAAGGCTAGGGTTTTAAACGTGTCATAACTGCTAGATCGAGATCGAAGGTCCAAAATTGGCTGCCACTAAAGAGGCCAGCGGGGGAGTTAGGTTTGTTTCTGTAGAGTGGGCTGAGGCGAGGTTGTGTCGGCCCAATAGTGTTTAATGTTTTTTCTCTTCTTTTTCAGTCCAATAATTAGACATATTACATTTAAATTCTGATAAAGGTCTATTATAGCATAAAACATGTAACTAAATTGTTTCCATGAGCAAACAAAATAAACCAATGGTATGTTGGTTTTGTATGAGTATGAAGAAAAGATAAATCTAGCTAGTGGCCACATTGAATCTTGCTAGAGTATAGAGCTGACTACATATACACATATGCTCTTAGTTGCACACCAAATGAAGCACACCATCATCTCAATTTGATTTTCTTGAAAAAAACATTTTTTGTTATGTTATTAGGATGTAGTTTGACCCCACCGCGAAATTTCATATTTTTTCTGTAATTTTAAGACATTATTAAATTTTGGATACTATAAAATTGATCAAGAAAACTAGAGTGTGAGGTGTATAAACATCTTATATTTATCTTAAAAATTTGTGTATGGTATAGAAATGTATCAATGTATTCGCAGATATGTTTTTTGGGAATTAAAGATAATTTTTGTAACACATGTATTTCAAAAACTGTGTAATTCCAATAAATAGACACAAAGACACTTAAATTCTTACAAATTGAATTCCAATAAATGCATTTAATAAAAAAATATTTAAATCTAATTATCACCTTGAAGTTTGCTACAAAGGAGAGACTTAACTGTAATATGATGTTTATGTTTGCTAGCAATTTCCATAAGTGTTGTATCTACCCATATGATAACGTAATTTTCCTGTGTGTTATTTGGATTTCTCTGTGTGTTTTCGCTAACACACAGGGAATTTCCCTGTGAGTTGTGCTATTTCCCTGTGTGTTTTTTTTAAAACCGACAAGAAAATACTAATTTTCCTGTGCGTATTTGAAAAAAACACTCAGAAAAATTAGACCCACACAGGGAAAAAAAACAGTTTCCAGTAGTGGCAGTTAAAAGTGGGACATGTTATATAATAAATATGTCCATCTGGAGTGAAACAGGCCAAACGATTATGAAGTTTAACGTGAATGTCAGATCTTTAAAAAAAAGAAAGATGATGGGAACATAAACATTGTTAACGTTTACCTTTGACGTTGCCGTCTCCACATACATGAACTTTCTCTTTGGGTGGCAAAAGTGTGCGCATTTGGCAGAGGTTAGGACAAAAGATAGCAGCAAAGCAATTAGCAGAGATATAGGTGTGGGGGATATTCGCCTCTTCTATTGCCCTTCTCAAATCCATCTTTTCAACAAATGTAATGTTTCCTGGTTCAAGAGCATGACGCATCCTATATGGGTCCATGCCAAATTCCGATGGTATGAAGCGCTGCATTCATAAATCGTAATTATTAAAAGAGTATGTTTGCTACGATTCCACTCTTCAATGAGTAGTACTTTCTTTCATGGGAAATTGCATGGGCAACCTGTAGATGTCAATTCCGTTTCGAGTTCCCTGTGACCAAATCTATTTCATACATCACCAGGCACCTCAGTGGATGGCTTACATGTATTGGATTCCTATAGAGTTCGTATCACAAAAGCCTGCACAGAGGCAACCAAGCCCGCAGATTTTACGTTTCACCTGAGTTATCTTTTTTTTTTCTTTTTAGCGGCTTGATTGCCGACATGCCCCCCCCCCCCCTCTATTATAGGGCCTGCCTTTACATGCCAGGGGATTGAGCGTGGACAAAAATTTTGGTCCGAAAAAAGGTTTTTTTCCCTCTCCTGTGTAAAACATGCTCATGTTCTGTCACTTTCGTGATCACGAAGCACATCGTTTGCTAATATGGAGAAAAACTATCTCCATGTCAGCAAATATGAGCAAGTTGTGCAATACTTGAAGGAAGCAACACCCAAGTGATATTTGGAGTGCTTTCCAGAAATTAAAACAAAATATATAGCAGGACTACATTCATGCTAAAAAAATAACTCCCTCAATTCTTAAATATATATCATTTTTGAAAAACTAGTTAGTTAAAAATCAACTAGTTTGATTGTCCTAAATGTTATATATTTGAGAACGCAGGGGGTATCAATTATGAAACACGTCAAACCAATGTGCGACTTTGTTATTGATACCCAAAAAAATAAGAAAAAAGTATTTATGCACATGAATTTATATAAAAAAAATGCTACTAAATTAAGACTTTATATCACACTCGAGTGTTGAAAAGCCTCACGACCCTCAAATTTTTGAGCCATCCAATCTTTATAGATGGTCTCAATCTACCTGCTCTCCACTTACCTCTTTCTTCTCCCCACCTTCTACCTCCATCCAGCCACCTAGCCCACCATTGCCGCCGCCCAGCCCTGCCACCACCCTTCATATTGGATCTCGGGCGTAGCACTAACCTGGCTACACTGAATGCCACGCCAGCCCTAACCACCACCATTGGCCGCTGCCCCCCCCCCCCCGTGCTCCGCTCCGCCGTCACCTGCCCTCGCCGCTGCCCTAGTCCAACCGCCACTTCGCCAGCCGCCACCGCCTCGGTCCGGCAGCGCCGCTGTCCTTGCCGCCAGTCCACCCACCACTGGCCTCTGCCGGGCCGCTTGGCCGCCCTCAGGCTTCCTCTAAGCCCGATGGTGATGGAATCGAATGATTGTGTAAGAAATTCGAATGTGTGGGTTTTCTTCAACACTCGAGTACGATTTAGCTTTCTCGATTAAATAATCCACAAGTAATTAATAAGAAAATGTTTAATCTCAAACAGTTTATACAGTGACCTTGACGTTCCCAGCCTCCTTGATAGCCTTGACGAGCTTGTGCTGCAAGAGTAGGTTGTGGCTCCGGATGTGCGACCAGGACATGGCCGAGATCACCACGTCGGCCTGCGCCACGGCGGCGACGAGCCCCGCGTGGTCGTCAATCGACGCCTCCACGAGGCGAGCGCCCTGCTTTTTGAAGGACAGCAGCATCTGGAGCTTATCAACATCGAGGCCGATCTCCAGGCGCATCAGGACGAGCGTGGGGTCCTGCGCTAGGCTCGCCCGCACTATCCGGCGGCCGATGTAGCCGGTGCCACCCACGACGAGCACACGGCTCTTCTCATCCATGGATTCGCGAGGAGGATGGTGAAAATGAATGGGTGTGGACAGGTGTAAGTGTTGTTGGTATGGGTATATATATCAGGAACAGGAAGCGTGCGTTAGATAGAGCAGAAAAAGCAGGATGACATCTCTGTAGAGTGGTCTATTTCACTGGGAAGGACAGTCGGACTGCGGAGAATCTGCTGGCCAACGACGTGGGACCTAAAATAATTGAACTATGCTCCCTCGTGACAGTGACGTGGCACGGACACGATTACTGTACAGTCACAGTGTGAACTGCAACATGAGCACCAGCACTTTGGAGTAGACAAAGAACTACTTGTATGCGTCACCGCGTAACACTGCTGACTGCAACATAACTGTTCGGAAGTAGCTGTGTACCACTACTGTTCATCTATGCAGCCTCTCATCCGATCTGAGTATAAGATTGGGGAAAAAAATAATACAGCTAAGCCCGAGAAACGTATTCTATGAGTAAAAGAAATAATATAAATAGAAAAAATATAATGAATATTATTTTTTTTGGGAACTAAACGGAAAATGAAAGGCCGCGATGGCGTGCAGTTGCTAACTTTGCAGTCGGACAATAGAAATATGGATTTTATGCTCACTATTGTTCATCTATGCAGCCCCGTCCCATCTGTTGCTAAGTTTGCAATCGGACAATAGAAATTGTGCCTGATCTGGACTCTGGGTGACGAGGGACACGCACAAATTAATGACGCGGCCAAGAATTGATGTGATGGGAGACTCCTGTCGTTAAGGCTCTCTTTTTCGGTTGCACGCTAATGATCCTTTTCTGCTCACAATTGGAACATCACATCTTCTTGACTTTAGTTTGTCTAAGAGTTCGACATATGTACAACGATTGTACCAGACTTTATACGATTCCTGTCGGCATGATGTCAATGAGTTAATTTTGATCAATGGCCGCGACACCTTTAAGCACTTTGACAGCTTGTTCTTGGATCACTTTCTCTCCTTTTGGAGTTAGGATTGCTTCCTCCAGTCACCACGACACACATGTGACACTTGCTAGGACACTGGTGCAACGCACGGAGCAATCGGTGCTGGATACCGGATACTGCTCTCGATGTGCTCATCAAGGAGATGCATCACTAATCTCCCTTTCCCCCTTCGTGTAAGTGTGTAAGCCACTAAGCCCTTTAGGCAGAGTGCCAAAGCTCCATCTATATATTGAAAGTGTAGGGATAAGGAAAATGATTGTAGAATAACATGATTGTAGAGATGCATTTTGCATATTTAAGTGACGAAAACATGATAATCGAGGATACAACCATTTGAACAAATAATTTCTGAAGTTTTAGGATGATGAAACAAACTAACTACGGTAAACATGACGGTAATACCTGAGTCTCTGGTTACAAATTTATGGCAACTAGGGGTGCCCGATCTTCTATTAGATAAGATAACTCTCTAGATTTGGTGGAGACTTAATAGAAAACGATCAAGCTTCGAATTAGCACAACCCAAACCCTGAAATCACAAGACCTCTTCAACCTCGGTTATTAAGCGTGCGCTACCCTGTTAATCTCGTCACAAGGCTATCATGTTAATGCTAAAGGACACGAACAAGGGCAAGAAGAACACAACTTGTCGGGTACCAAAATCACGGGTGCCGTGATCTGGGGATCCAAAACACTCAAGAAGCACCCAAGATCATGGCTCCACTTGATCCATCGGACGCATACGACAAGAGATAAAACACCTAGGCCTGGGCCTTGGTAACGAGACGGCTCAACAAAGGCCTAGGTCGGGTGCCTCTTGAGGCGCCCCAAGATCTCCGTCCCGCTCGGGGGTACCACCTACCCCCGAACGGGAAATCTTCGTCACGGTCGAGCCCTCCCCAACGAAACCTCGGAAAAACCACTGCCCTCGAACTCCCCGCCTAGCTCGAGGGTGGTATACCCTACGAAGGGGTGCACTGCTAGTCCACCTGACGAGCGCATTCAATGCTCGAAGTGACGGCGTGCCACAATAGTCAAGGGAGGAATGACCGCGCCATGCTGTGGAAATGACTACGATCTTTTCCGCCTGCACCGACCACTATGCGGGTAGGACCACACTATTCCGACCACTATGCCAACCGCTCCCCCATGCTTATCAACGGGAGAACCCACGACGCGGCATGGGAGGACCCTCGAAGGCCCGTACGGACGACGCCAAGACGCTATTCCGGTCAACAACAACCTTCGAACGCCGCCTCACAAGTGCGAAAGCTTAAGTCATCAACAGCGACACCCATGCCGTCTCCAGGAGCTAAAGCTGGTACGTGCGATTCCTGCTCGACGACCCGAGCGGCTCATGGTACAGAGGGCATGCCCAACGTCACGTCCCTCCTACAGCACCACGACAATATACTCTGGGCTCTAAAACATAACCCACACATGTATTTTCCCGCCTCCCTTGGCCTATAAAAGGGGGAGAGGGGAACATGCACAAACACGGGAAGCCAGACGCACATCACATGGCTCAACTAGCTCACGATATTGGCACCCGCCTCAATCATCTCTAGCAAGGGACTTGGGAGCCTCTCTCCCTCTCCCGCATTGCTTGTAAACCCTACTACAAGCGCCCTATGCGAAAGATATGCGGTGCTTGGCACCCATTGCTGGACGTATGGCCCCGTGGCCAGAGCCAGGATAAATCTGTGTGCTTCCGTGTTCATCTTGCATCACCACCAGGAGTAGTGATTAGCAGTGCAATCACTCGTTGGTGCCAGACTGGCTGATCCGGACACCGACAGTAGGTGCACTAGGTAGGGGTCCGCTGTGTGATTCATGCTCCGCTCCTAGTAGCAGACTACAGGAGACGACTCCCAATGGGTTCGAGCGATCCGTTCCCATCGGGACACTAGATCTGGTTCGGAATCCTGCAATTCCAAGTGACCGACAACGTCTACCACATGCGCATCCTCTCAAGGGGATCGGGCAACCGCCCTGAGGGGCCATCACCGCCATAGGCGGCACCTCAGCGCAGGAAGCACCCTGGACAGCGCACACGACGCGCGCGTGCAGCCAGGCACATCGCGGTCGCCCCAACACCTCGTTCGGGACAGGAGCTGGCGGATCACGATAAGCAATGCTGCTAGAAGACATGGCTCCGACGTTGCTGTCACCCACAACGGCAACCGATCGCCTTGGAGAACGTACTGCGACAATGTCACCCTACCCCTTCGGGCTGCGCAATGCCGCAACCATGTATGCCTCATCGGTCAGCACAAACATGAGCACGTACGACGACCTACCCGACCATCATCTGGTCTCAATCCACAACCTTATCGCTTCAACGCCAGACGACTCCTACCCTGAATCAGAGGAAGAGTCCGTGCATGGGCAGGAACATCCGGAGTGGGATTACTCTGAGCTCCGGGATCGTGAGGCTTTTCTGTTGTTCCAAGCCACGGTGCTCTACTGCCTTACCTACTCTGACGACTCCAGCGAAGGGAACTATGACCCCGCAAGGGAGTGCTTCGCCATCGACATCCAAGAGTGTCTTACACAAATAACATAGAGGAAGTCTTAATATTATTAAATGTCTTTAACTAAGTAGGGCCTCAAGTCCACGGGGACACCAACTGGTTGAACACAGCTAGAAGTACGGCAGATCCTCCGGAAACTCAGCAAGCGACTGGTCATCCACTACTCCATCTGTTACCCATCCGGGATTTTGTTGAATAGTTGCAAGTGTAAGTAAACCATCTTACTTAACAAGTATAACACGGGTTATGCAAGAACAAAAGGCTTGACACGGTTAAACTGCATTAGCACTTTTAGTTGTTTCATTTTATTATCATCTAAATTACTACAAATGAGCAGAAACCAATTATAAACCCAATAATAAGATATAAGTAATTATAGAATATACCAACATCAACCTCTAACATCATCTTCTAATAAAAAAGGATACAGACCGCTCGTATCCGTGAGCACGGCTATCATGATAGATCAACATTCTGCAGAGGTTTCGCCCTTTGCCCGTTGGTCACATAACTCCAAAAGAACTTTGGCTACGAGGACTTTCACAAAACACCCCAACAAGCATAGTAGCCGTTTTGGTTCAACATAGACAACATAACCCAAGGCGTCGAGATTGACGTATGCTCAGGGCGCAACGTGAGGGGGTCAATGACGTCCAGAGCGAGAATACAATCATCGCAACGTGTGAAGCTGCCGTACATCGGGTGCTTACATCATGGGACTTTGCCTAACGGGACATAGCCAACAGATAAATCCGTCCTCGATGGATCAAACTATACTCTCATCCATTCTCTCCACATACGCCTTTCGGTAACCACTGGCGAGCTAGAGACGTACAAGCTAATTATCCAAGACCAGATTCATTATAGTTCCAACGGTGGCGAACAAGTTCTTGGGTTGCCGCTTTAAGAACCGGACCTTACGGAGAGACATTAGAACAAAGCACGAAGCACATGCTCTAACTCCCTAGACAATCTTAAGGAGACACTAGAACAAAGCACGAAGCACATGTTCTAACTCCCTAGACAACCTTAATGAGACAATAGAACAAAGCACGAAGCACATGTTCTAGCTCCCAGTACCATGTGGCTAAAAAGCATCTTTTAACCATCATTAAAGTGAACCATTGTTTCAAGATTAACAATTAAATAAATGTTGCAGCATGTACCAAATACTAACCATAATGCATATAACCCGGGTAAACAAGGAATAAGGTAAAGACTAGGAACAACCTTAATGTATAACAAAATTAGACACATGCATATGAACATATGATTAAATGATGTATAGGTAACAAGGCTTGTCCGTGTTATACTTGCCTTCCTTAAAACTCTACTGCTGCTCAACTTCTTTATGGACTGGATATGAGACAAACTTCTTGAAACTTGATCTTCAAACTTAGCTTGAACAACGTCTATAGTCACACGGACACATACAAGCAAACAAATGCACAACTAAATAAACAATACGCCAAACATGGGGAACAATATTGAGCAAGCATAGACACAGGTTGAGATCTCAGTAAGGATCGCGAGGGCGCAAGAAACACTGAGATCGGAGCTAAGGTCGATATATACAACTATCGGAAGATTAGTGTCATAAAACAAAACAAATACTATATGCTTCATTTATTTTAATTAAGAAAATATGTGTAATGAATAATTCAAAGAAATATTCATTATTTGAATTAATTTAAATTATACTTTCATCTGAAAAGATGAGTAAAGCCTAATTTTGTTTGCAGATATTTATGTAGTGATTATTCCAATTAAAAATTTAACTTGCATGAAAGCATGTGCGAGCATCTAGCGCACAAATTCACGCCTAAGGTTCAACTAATCAAGTTATATTGAAAGAATATTCATGTTGAGAGTTAATCATATTAAGATCATTTATTAATGAAATAACCGAGGTATAACCCTAGCTTGTTTTTAATTAGAAAAGCTAGTGAACTAAGTATTAATCAAGTTAATATTTATTTATAACCTTACTAGCTTTTATTTGGAAAACCATATGAAGTAAGCATTAATCAAATTAATATTTTATTAAATAATTGATAAAATAGTGTACATTGTTTCTAACACGCTGTTTAAGTTGATATGAATCTATCACAACGAGAATGAGATTAAACGGAGAGTAGACGTGAGAACTATGAGCTTCGAAAGGCTGCAGGGATCTAGCTGCAAGGAAACTGATCTAATGGGGACATTTAGGAAAGATTCACAAGACACATTGAATAGTGCTCGCGAAAAGGACAAAGGTCGGGGTTAGATCTGGAAAAGACCATGGCTCGGGTTAAGGTGATATGATCTATTTGTTTCAGGGGGTTTTCTGTAAAACTATCAAGTCACAGAGAAATGATTGAAAATAACAAAGGAATTCAAGGACCTAATCATAAAAAGCTTGAGAGCTTCCTCTCATGGCCGACGGCTGCCCTGGAGCTCTACTCGTCGGCGGCTCGACGACCTAGGGCTGCGTATGAGTGGGGTAAAACAAAGAGGAGGGCGAGACGAACTCGCAGACGTGCCCACCAATGGCGGAGGTAGAAGGTGGCGGCCGGAATCGAGACAACGGCGGCGCCAGCTCGGGCTTCACGGTTCCGAGGGCGAACGGGCGACGGAAACCGGCGAAGTGGATGCGCCTCGGCTCAGTGAAGCTCGTGAACTCGTCGATTTCCCTCAGCGACAAGTGTGGCCATCGAATTGGTACAAGTCGGTGGCGCTGGTTCTGTTCCCGATGATCTCCAATGGTGGCGCATAAGGATTGGGGCGGCTAGGGTTTGGGGTCGCAGGAGACGAGATTATGGCGGCGCCTTATATAGGCCGAGAGTGGGAACCTTGGCGCGCGCGCCAAGAAGGAACGGCACGGCGCGGCGCTAGACTCGACCAGCATCCTGGTCGGGGACGACGAAAGCTCAGGAATGACGGGTAGGACCGGGCGGTCGGACAGAGAATGAGGGAGAGAGAGCTTGCGGGAGAGAAAAGAGGAGGAGAGTTGGCCCGGGGGGGGGGGGGGTTTGCTGAAGGGAAAGAGAGTTGGGCTTGCGGATGGGCTCGACCCAAGAAGGAAAAAAATTGAGGATTTATTATTTCGAGGAATTAAATTTCAGTTCATAAACAAATACAAATAATTCTAGATATACATTTTAAACCACGAAAAATATTCCAAAATCTTCAAAAATCCTAGGAAAAATTCCAGCGATAGAGTTGGAGACTTTGAACCCACATAAAATATTTGGAGCTCGAGAAAAGAGATTTAAAGCCTTCCAATAAATGGATTTAGCGCTAGGAAAAAGGGAATTAATTCCTAGAAAATTCTAAGAAATTCTCAGGGAAGATATGATCGACATCTAAACGTATTTTGAAAACTTACATCCATAAACACATGATGCACTACAACATGAATGCGTCAATAATGTTTCTAAACCTTATATTTGTTTTTAACTCTTTAAAAGTTTTATTTTACCCTACATTAATTATGGCACTTGAGCATAAAAAGTAATTTATTTTTCTAATTTCAAGAAAGGCATTTTTAGGGTGTTACAAAGAGGCCGGCGACGGCCACACCACGGATGACGAAGACAGGGACGAAGTGGACTTGGAGGTGGCGCGACCTCTGGTCCCGACGGAAAACCCGCCCTAGGGAAGCGAGCAGCGCCTGCACACCCTGGCCCAGGTGGCACAACTCAATGAACTCGATGGGAAAATCGAAGAAGACCGGCAAGCCAGACACGCCATGCGCGTCATGCTCGAAGGAGGCAACGGCGGACACAGCGCGCACGCGTGAGAGGCAGGACGTAAAGCCCGCGCCCGCATCCTCGCCAACGGCAATGATGATGATCCCGTGGCTCTGCCAAGGACATGCCAGAAGCTCATCGCTGCGGTCGCGTTGCTCCGAGCCATGCCCGAGCCAGCAACTCCCGAAGGGCGGACACAGCACCTCGAAGCGCAGACACTCGTGGAGAACACTGCGTGACAGCAAGCCGAGAGCTCTGCCTCCCACTTGCATCACTCGTCCATCGCAAGGGGCGAAAGAAGCGCACGGGGCAGGGAACCCTCGGTCCACATGGCTCGGCGGAACGAAGGAACTCCAGCTCCGCTCCCAGGCGGGCAGCAGCAAGGTAGTCAGCATCGGTGACCCGATGAACACCGCGCACCCAGGGCAAATGCGCGTGACAAAAGGCTACCCGCGAGGATACGCCTACCGGATACATGAGGAGCTGCATACAATGGCGATGCCCACAACATCTTGAACAAGAGAAGGCAGGAGGGTGAGGCACGCGGCTATCGCCCCCCAGCGCGGCGGATGCTACGACGGCCAAGAAGACCGAAGCCCGTCTCCAGAGCCTGCAGGAACGCGTGTGTTCAGTCATGAGATCCGCACGACACCAATTCCGTCATGCTTCCGACAGCCCTCCACCATTGCCAAATACTTTGGGGAAACTGACCCGAGGGTGTGGTTGAACGACTAACGTCTCGCGTGCCAACTGGGTGGCGCGACCGACGATGCCATGATCATCCGCAACTTGTCACTTCATCTCACGGACTCCGCACGGACATGGCTCGAGCACCTACCCGCGAGCCAAATCTTCGTCCAAGGCACATACATGCGCCCAAGGAACTTGTGGGATCTCTGGGGATGCCGCCAGAAACCTGGCGAGTCCCTGAGGGCTTTCATCCGCCGCTTCTCCAGACGCTGCACCGAGCTCCCCAGCATCGACGAATCCGAGGTCATTCACGCTTCCTCGAAAGTACGACCTGTCGGGACTAGCAGAGCTACAGGCTATACCCCATATTTCCTCGTCTACGGCGTCGAGGCCATCCTCCCCACGGATCTGGAGTACGGGTCCCCGAGGCTCAGAGCCTATCAATAGCACCAAAACTAGTGAGCATGCGAAGACTCGCTGGACCAGTTCGACGAGGCTCGAGATGTAAAAGCCCAAGAATAACCCCGAGCAGAGCTATAGGCTTTACCCCATATTTCCTCATCTACGGTGCCGAGGCCATCCTCCCCACGGATCTAGAGTATGGGTCCCCAAGGCTCAGAGCCTATCAAGAGCAGCAAAACTAGCGAGCATGCGAAGACTCGCTGGACCAGTTTGACGAGACTCGCTGGATCAGCATGCTACCAGCAATCCCTGCAATGGTATCAAGCATGAAGGATCCGTCGCCGAGACCTTAGCAAGGGTGACCTGGTGCTAAGGCTACGACAGGACAATCGATGGCGCCACAAGCTTACACCACCTGGGGAAGGACCATACGTCATCGCAGAGGTCCTCAAGCCTGGCACCTACAATCTGGCCAACGAAAAAGGGGAAATCCTCACAAACGCCTGGAACATCCAATAGCTACATCGCCTTTACCCCTAAAGAAAGTTCTAGGCTCCCGTTGTACATATCTTATATTCATATTGAATTAATAAAGAACATGTCGACACCATGTCTTTCGTTAAAACTGTGAGACTATCAGGGGCTTTCCCAAAGACCTCGAACAATCGCACAACACTAAGAGAGGCTTGGCCCTGCCCTTGCTAGGCCCAACCCTCCCTCGGGGGATACAACGGGGAGGAACCCCGAAAAAGTCCCCGATTTTGAACATTTTTAACTCTGTAATATGCGATCGCACGTTCTTTTTGTGCACCTTAGAAAACAGGCACAAGGCGTGAAGTGACCAAAGGCAGGGTTGCATGAGTCACGAGATTGCCTATGCCTCAGGGATACGACATCACCTCACTTCCCTCCGCCTAAGTTACTCACAAACGAATCGACCCAGTGCCAGTTTTTCTAAGGCATACGCGTTGAAAAAGGTGTGGAGCAAATTATAGACAGTCATCACACGAAAATAGACAATGCATACGAAACAAGCGAATTGTTTATACATTACGAAAAGGGAAAACAAACTCCTAATCTACTCTTCCTTGGGCTCAACCTCTCAAGCCTTTCAGGAGGCACTCATGCCACCGAGAGTATCCCAAGCGCCACCTTCGTCATGAGCATCGGGGAAGATGTCGTTCTGGATATAGGTTGACAAGGCCCGGGCGGCTTCGTCTGAAGCAGCATCGGCTTGACGGGCGATGGCCAGCACTTCGTCATCATTAAGGTGGTTGGTGACGATGTAGTCGTCCGCCAGCCCTGGAAGATCAGCCTGGTAGTGTGTTGTCACTACCGCGAGCGTCTTCTGGACCCCTAGGAGGAGAGCATCCTTAAGGTGTGAAGTCACGTGGCTACCCAGTGCCCGCAGACGACTAATCGTCGAACTGCCTGACTGCGACTCCGCCCCCTCGACTTCCCTGCAAGCAGCTATGGCGGCTCCCACTAGGTTAGCAAATTCTTGCTAGGCCACCGTATGCGCCGTCTGCAGCGCTTCCCTCGAAGTTGTCTCGGCTGAAAGCGCTCGCTGCAATGCTGTGCAAAGCAAAGCATCAAGTAAGCGCTTGGTTGAGACAATAAAAAAGGATGAGTGAGTTGAAGAGGATCGTTTAGCCTCAACACGCCCCTTCTCAGTCTCGAGTCTCTCCCCTTGCTCTTCAGCAAGGTCACCATACTTCTCGGTGGCAATGTCGGTACCCACCAGGGCCTGGAACAGCCGGTGGAAAGCCTCTTCCCTAGCGTGAAGGGAAGATGCCGCCACCTCAAGCACCATAGCCTTCTCCTGGAGCCGCGACTTGGCCGCCTCGCGGGCGGAACGCTCCTACTGGAGTTGGGTTTGAGCCTCCACGAGCACCGAGCGCCAACTCTGCCGTGGCGAGCGCCGCGCGTCCTCGTTCCAGCTCGACGGTGGTAGCGGCATGCGCATTACCGTCCACCTGGAGCTGATCGTCCAGATGGACCAGCTCCTCCCCTTGTTGGCGCCCGTTGACGTACGCCTCATCCAAGGCGGCGCGGCACCACCTCGAGCTCACGAACTTGGGCGTACAAGCCGGCCAACCAGTTGGTCCTGGCGTTGGCCTCTTGGCGCAACCGCTAAGGCCAAACCAGAGCATCAATTAAGCTGCACGCTCACAAAAAGTGTGCTCAAAATCAAAGGTGCGAAAAGGAAATCTCACCCCATGGAACCTAGACCCCTCCTCATTGCGGAGGTGGACCGTTTCCTCCAGGCAACTAAGGAGCACGTTGCCATGCTCCTTATGGTTCCGCCTTAGCTCCTCTTCCACTCGAGCACGGGCCACAAAATGCGGCGAGATCCCTGGCTGATCCCACCAAGGAACTTCGGATGGGCCAAAAGGCCCTGCGATCGTCCCGGCCTCGAGATCGCCAGGCGCGCTAGGACATCCCGCGCCCACGTCCCCCTACGGCGGATGCTCCACACTGCACGGGGGATGCTCCAATGGCACTACGGCAAAGCGAGCAACCCCCGAGTCCCTACCTCCGGCTGCCCTAGCGGCCGGAACGTCAAGAGACCTTACCGGCTCTTGTGTCAACCGAGGCTCGCTGCCCCGTCCACCCGAGTCTCCACCGTGTCCCCTGCACGGGTAAGCCCTAGGTCCTCCACCACAACCTGATCTGTGGGCCCCGCGTGGGCCAAGTCGGTCACCTCCTCCTGGCAGACCGGGGGCGCATCCGCCATGCGCACCGGATCCACCACCACATCAAATCGAGCCGCATCTGCCGCGTGGCCCAGACCAGCGTCCTCTTCGTGGAGCCAAGCCGCATCCTCCGTGTGACATGGATCCCCACCCTCCACGGCATCGCGTGGAGGGATCATCTCCCCTTCGCCTGGAGTGATGCTGGTCCCGAGCTCCCCCGGGGCCTACTGAATCCCCTGCTCTATCGCGTCCTTGTAGGCAACGGCAAACTCCTCGATCGATCGGTCCTTCTCGGCCAGGAGCCACGACGTCGAGTGGGGCGACAAAGTCGCACCAACTTTGAGAGCCTTGGTCGGTGCAAGGGAGATAGGGACTCGAGTTGTGGCCTAGCTGAATAAAGGAAAGGAAGCGGGTGAAATAGGTTCCCAAGACATTAAGCCATGAAGACAAAACAAAAAGGGGATGGCGCTCACCGGTTGGTTCCACCCATCCTACGCTTTCGAGCGATGCTCGAGGGTGGCAATATCCTCGAATCCGCTGCATCCCTGACGGAGCCATCGCCTCCATGAGGGTTCACTCACCGGCCGGCTCCTGCATCAGGGCCTCGACTGCAACAAACTGCCACTCCGCGGGATCACCGCCAAGGTCATGTACACGGGGCAGTTCACCAGGCTTGGGAGCCGCGCCTTGCTTCCCATCGACAATGTGCTGCCGCTCAGCAGAATCATCACCGAGGTCATGTACATGGGCTAGTACAGTCCCCCGGTGGCCGCGCTATGCTCTCCATCAGCAACGTGCTGCCCGATCCTCGAGGCTGCCGACATCTACAACATCGAGCACCACGTTGCAGCAAGATGTTGTTCCTCTGGCAGCGTGCAGCTCCCTGGGCTTACAATTCCGGTCGAGGCAGCACGCGTAGACTGGCTCCACTTGGACCTACTCAAAGATTCTCCTCGTGCCCTTGACACTAGAGCTAGCGGCAGAAGGAAGGGGGACGAACTCCTCGTCCCCCCGATGGCGGTGCCACAAACAAAGCTTTCACTTTCAGGCTCCAGGGTGTTCTCCAGGGTCGGTAGGGGAGAAAGGCTGTCCCTCCGGCGTTCTCTGTTCATCCTTTTGTGCTCGTCCTTCCTCTGATGCCTCCACTGGCGGGTCTCCTTCTCGGGAAGGGGAGGATTCGAGCGGTGACCCTTGCGAGACAACCCCTGCATGGCACCAGATCAGAACGGGGAGACGAAGGGAATGAATCCACGAACAGTCAACGAAATCGAGACGAAATACTTACGAATTGCAAGTACCCCGCCTGGGGCTGCATTAACACCCCAAATGGGTCCGACATCAACCTATCCACCGCGCGCCTCGCACGCTGGATGGTGACATCATTGGCAAGGGGCTCCTGCGCCATCACCGAGCCCTCCAGCTCAACACCCGGCAGCACCTCGAAGAGGGCGAGGTTCCTCTCCATCAAGGGAAGCACCTGTCGCTGGTGGAAATGTGCAATGACGCCATCATCCGTCAACCCGTGGTGCACAAGGAAATGCAGCATATCGATGAAGATGTGAAGCCTCTCTTGCAGCTCTGGCAGCAACACACTGTAAGCCCAGACATCGGGCTTCTGCGCCAGGACCTTCCTGGTGTACGCCAGGAGTGGGTCGCCATCCTTCTGGATGTAGAACCACCCCCTGTCCCAGTCTTGGTTGTTTGTGACCATGGTGCAGGGGATGTACACGTCCTTCTTCCTCACCCAGACCTGGACCATGAGACCACCGACGTGCACGGGGCGATGAACGCCACAGAAGATAAGCCTCCATAGGCCCGAATGGGGAGGGACGCCCAGCAACTCCTCGCACACGGCGACGAACACCGCCGCCTAAGAGATCGTGTTAGGGGAGAAGTTTTGAAGCTCCACTTGATAGTGGAAGTACAACGCCCTGATGAAGCGCCCCGTCGGCACACCAAATCTACGCTCGTGGAGACGGGAAAGGCTTACGATGTAGCCCTTGTTGACGGTCATTATAATCACGTAGTGCCCATCAACATTTTGGCATTTTTGGAAAGATCATGCTATGTTCCATACATAAGTTGCTAATAATTAATGAGTTCCACTAGTTTTAGATAATTTATGCCTGCAGGAGAACACACAAGAATGATGAACACAAGTGGGCCTAGAGCCAGGCCATTCGGCCATGGCATGGCCGACCGGCCATCAACATGGCCCAAATGCCACGTCACTGATCCAGGACACAAGAAACACAGTGCATGTTGATCTAGACCGTGAATTCCAAGTCGGGTTGATCAACAGACATCGAAAGGCATCACTTGGATTGAAGGGCCTACTTGCATGTTCTCCTAAACTAAGTTCACAGAAAACCATACCCAACCGACCTCAGGACTTGATCAGGAGCATCGATGCCAAAGTCGGTGACAAGTGGCCACATCTCCTGGCCGATCAGCCTACGAGTGGCCGGTCGGCTGGCCACTTCAGCCTCTCAGGCTCAGCTTCTTCTAGCGGTTGCATGGAGGGGATGACATCATCTACATGCAGGAAACTGACCTTGCAAGGCTATAAAAGGACACTCACACTCCACTTAGAAACACACACTCAAAGGAGCTTTCTCTTCATTCCACTTTGTAGTTTAGGAGTTGTAGTTGGGAATAAAGTTGAGTCGAGCTTTGCCTCGAGGTTCCGGAGTCTTTGGAAGTTATGGTAAAAGCTCTTGTATCTTTTCTTTTGTTTCCAAATATTATCATGAATATAAACTTATCTTCTTTACTTATGAGCAATCTCTACTCTTCATGTTTTCCTTCTCTAAGCTTTGTCTTAAGTTGGAGAGTAGTTTCCAATAGAATTAGAGTTAGAACTTTTGTTAACACCGTCGGGCTTATCTTGTGGGTCTTTCTAGCCTATATCGGAGCCGTCGAAAGCTCCAAGTTGAGGGGACTCTCTCTTGATAGACGTCCAAGAGAAGTCCTAACATCAAGTGCAGACGTGGTATCTGACTTGCCGTTAGATAAGTTAGTGTGTTCCACCCCACGGTACCGCAGTGGTAGGCGACAGGTGGTGACAGCCCTGTCGTCACTACAAGGGAGCCGGGCTAATGCTACACTTTCCGGCGCAACAGCAAGGTAGAATGTTGCAATACATAGGGTTTATTGCAGCACTAGCCGACTTTGGTTGCTATTGGGTTGCATATTGCAACCAAATAGTGTGTCATTGCAATTTCACTTGTAGGTGTTGCAATAACTCGATTGTATCACAACACTGATGAGTGTCTTGTAATTAGAGTGACATTGTTGCAACTCTTTTGTACAATTGTTGCAATAGTGAACAATAGTGCAACCGAAATATAGAGTTGTGATACTTAGTATGTAGAGTTGCGATAGACTCTATGTTATGACAACAAAAAATTCAGAGTTGCAAAATGTTTCTTAGATATAGCCACACAAATAGAGAGTGTTGCAAATGATGGTATGCTATTGCAACCTAAATGCGACGCGTTGCATCGAGGCATAGCTATGGCAACACACATCAGCATCTTTGCACCATCGTTGCATACCTATAGCAACAAATCCATGAATCATTGGAAGAATGCATAGATGGGGCCCAAAGTGTAATTTTATATATATAAATATATTGCGGGGACTCTAATACTTATATATATATATATATATGTTTTTTGGAGAGAAGAATTGCCTGATTTAAGAAAAACGTGGCAGGGATAATATATGGCAGACGAATCGTTTTTTAGTAATAGAGATATATGAGTCTGCTCTATATAATTTGTTGTATTACAAATAAACTTTAAATCTTATAGAGTGACAGATATATATAGTAGAGGTATATCTATACAGCTGAAGCATGCATGCACAACAAACGTCCACGCGAGAGAAGGAAAGGCAATGAAGCATGCATGCACAACAAACGTCCACGCGAGAGAAGGAAAGGCAATCAGATGGACCTGCATGCGGCCAACAAGGCAAGCGATGATATGGAAGGGCGCCTCTCCTGACCGAATCCATGTTAGTTTGGAGTCCGACGTGCTGAGTCCAAGTCAGGCCCAACCCTGTGCGATATTTTTCTGCGCGCGTGCATGTACAGGTCCGCAGCCCTAGCACGACACCGGTGATCTTGGCGACCCGCGACTCCACGAGACGTCCAAGGTCCGACGGACGATCAGACTGTACTCGTACCAGGCATTGATTCGATCCTCGTAATTAACAACCTGCTGGTGTGCAAATCATCCTATACTGGCATGCGACTATCTATGCCCTTTTCATCTTGGATAGAGTTATTGGTAGTTTGATTGATTGTTAGTATTGTCAAATCATCACGGCAAACCATCCATGACGATTGATTAGTTGTTGATTAATTAAGACATTAAGGCAGAGATTGTTAGCTAAAGTTTATGCAATTACTTGTTTTCTTAATTACATCTATTATTTTTCACGACAGATTTTTTATGCTTAGAGCGATCAGCATCCAAAAATTGCTACTCATCTTTACATTTAGTTAAATTTTTTGCTACTCATGTTGTATTCCATACAGTAAATATGAATTTAACTATCACATTGTTTACAGTTTCAGAAACATAAATTCGAATTCGAAGTCGAATTTCAATCAAATGAATGCAGAGGATCAGAGTTGGGTACGTTTGCCAAAGTCAGATGCTAGGTGGCAAGCTGGATATGCAAACTTCATGGAAACTGCTTTTGAGGGCCGCTATCCAGGAGAGACTGCAGCATGCCCGTGTGCGAGGTGTCGTTGCATGGCATTCACAACAAGGGCTGAGGTAGAAAAGCACTTGCTTGACAAAGGGCTTTTTCCGGATTTTGCTAAACTGAAACACCATCGTGCTCCTCGTCAAACTGAACCTGTGGGTGTGCATGATGATGATGAGTTCAATGAAGGAGAAGCTGCAGATGGTGGCAATCTCAATACTCTACTTTCGTCGCTGATTAGTGGTGCTGTCAATGGACAACCTCCAGGTACTGAGGAGCCAAATGAATCAGCAAAGAAAATTTTCAAATTAATTGAAGAAGCACGGAAAGAATTGTACCCCGGATGCAAGGAGGCTTCCAAAATATCTTTTGTTGTGAGGCTGTTTCAGATTAAGTGCATGTACAGCATTACCAACAATGCCATGGAGCATATACTTCAGTTAATATGTCTTTTGCTCCCCAAAGGACATTGTGTCCCAGACAGTTTGGATAAAATTCGAAAGGTTGTTCCAGAACTTGGTCTAGACTACTAAAAGATTCATGCATGTGTCAACGATTGTGTCCTATTTCGTGGTAAGTATGAGAAGATGAACACATGTCCAACATGTGGGCAGAGTAGGTGGAGAAATTCAGATTCAGAGGGGAATGTCGAGGGTGGTGGCACATGTGGAGTAAAGAAAAAGAGGCTCATACCCCGTAAAATACTACGGTATTTTCCACTTACTCCACGACTACAGAGGTTATATATGAACGAGGCCACATCGACGTATATGTGTTGGCACAAGGATGAATTGGTGGAAGATGGGAAAGTGCGGCACCCAGCAAACTCAAGAGCATGGAAGCATGTAACCAATGAGTTTTATGAGCACTTTGGAAAGGAGCCACGTAATGTTAGGTTGGGACTTGCATCAGATGGCTTTAATCCATTTGGGATGATGAATGTTAATTACACTACATGGCCGGTGATCCTAATTCCATACAACTTGCCTCCTTGGTTGTGCTTGAAACAATCTTATTGGATGATGTTGATGCTAATTCCTGGGCCTGCATCTCCTGGAATAAACATTGATGTCTATTTGCAGCCTCTTATCGATGAGCTTCATGATCTTTGAGTTATAGGAGTTAATACTTGGGATGCGAAGGTCAAGAGAAATTTTACTCTACGTGCAATTTTGCTTTGGACAATTAATGACTTTCCTGCATATGCTATGTTATCTGGTTGGAGCACAAAAGGAAAGTTTGCTAGTCCATATTGTCACAAGGATACTGATTACATGTGGTTAAAACATGGTAGAAAGCATTGCTATATGGGGCATCGCCTGTGGTTGCCTTCAGACCACAGATGGCGAACCAATAGGGTTAGTTTCAATAACACGGATGAAAGGAGGGAGGCTCCAGTGCCGCTGAGTGGACAAGGACTACTGCACCAATACGAGAGTTTTGAGCAAGTCAATTTTGGGAAAACTACTAGTGGGAAGAGAAAGCAGCGTGATGAAGATGTTAGATGGCACAACTGGAGGAAGAAGAGTGTCTTTTTTTATCTCCCGTACTGGAAATCATTGCTTATACGACATAATCTAGATGTCATGCATATTGAGAAGAATATATGTGAGGCCTTGCTAGCGACTTTGCTTGGTTTAACAAAATCTAAGGACAGTGAGAAGGCAAGGCTTGATCTGCAAGAATTAGGTATAAGGGAGGATCAGCATCCATTGAAAGAAAAAGGTAAATACACTTTGCCACCAGCACTGTACACCTTAGGTAAAGACGAGAAGCAATTTTTGTGCAAATTTCTAGCAGAAGTTAAGATGCCAGATGGGTATGCTGCCCATATAAAGAGACGTGTTGATGTCGAGGGATGCAAGGTTACTGGACTTAAAAGTCATGACTACCATGTTATTTTACAAAAACTTATACCATTGGTGGCACCCCACATATTACCAACAGATGTAGTGATTGCAATCATTGAGCTTAGCATGTTTTTCAACGCAGTATGTTCAAAAGAACTTCAGGAAACAGAAGTTGAAAAACTTGAGAAATCAATTGCACAGACACTTTGTCGACTTGAGATGATTTTCCCTCCAACATTTTTTGATGTTATGATGCACTTACCTGTTCATATTGCTTGGGAGGCTATACTTGCAGGCCCTGTTTCTTATAGATGGATGTATCCTGTTGAGAGGTACTTGCACTGCACCAACCCACGGAATGTTGAGAAAAGGCACAAGGAAAAATTCGTATCATGGTTTGAGGATAAAGTGAGTCCTATTTCGTATATTAATTATTCCTGCATATTTAATCTTAATATTAGTCCCTTGTGAGTTGTAACATATGTTGCATCTATAATTTGAGTGCAGATCAGCAAACTTCATGCTGAGGGGAAAGTAGATGGCATGCTATACGCTCTAGCTCGTGGTCCAGATCGACGATTTCAGGTGTCTAATAGGTGCTCCATAAATGGATTTTTCTTCCGCAGTAGACAAGTTGAGAAAAACCTAACCACCCAAAACAGTGGGATTGTGGTCGAGGGCGCCGATGGCATGGAATGGTATGGAGTGCTCAAAAGAACCATAACGCTGGAGTTTCCTAATGCAAAGGAAGTCCTGTTGTTCAAATGTGACTGGTATGATGTTCCAGCACCAACTCGGAACAAATCAAGAGGGTACAGTAAAGATATATATGGCATCGTTGATATTGATACCACTTGGTTTCGCTATAGAGACGAACCATACATCCTGGCGACACAAGCTGAGCAAGTGTGTTATGTACGAAGTGCAAAGAAAACTAATTGGTGCAGTGTCATCAGATTGAAGCCGAGGAACTTGTTTGCCATGCCTGAAGGAGAGGAGACTGAAAATGATGTGGTTGATCCCAATGTCGACTCGGTTATCATAGGAGTGGAAAATATGAATGTTGAATCACAAGAAGATTTCTTGACAAATTGGAGTAGGCCTGGCGTGGAAGGGTTAACTGTTGATGCATTTGTAGTTGAGGAGGCCCGTGCTGCATCTATACCTGAACCGGATGATGCAGACATAACAGATGAAGACGATGATGAGGACGACACCTACATTGCTGATGGAATACGTGCTCCAATCGATGAGGAAGAAGACCCTGATGATTTTTTTAGCTCATCATGTACCTTTGCTGGTTCTCAATATACTTTAGGATATACCTTTTCAAATTTCTGCAGACTTATTTGTGTAATGATTTTGCAATAATTACTTTAGCGAAAATAATATATTTCAAATAATTCTTGTAGTTGTAACAATATTAATGTTTTCATATAGAAGTCTAGACGAATTACACAAAATGGAATATAACTGAACATACAGTTCATACAACAAAAGTTCAGGCAACCAGACATGCAATATATATGTAACAATAGTGTTCACACATATAAGCCTACAGAGGCACATGGGCACCACACTGATTAAGGTTCAGACAATCTACATGAGCCATGTATGACACAAGAGTTCAGGCATAGTCTTTCTTCCTAAGCGACATCGACACAACACTAATTAAGGTTCAGACAAGCTACATTAGCCATGGATAACACAAGAGTTCAGGCATAGTCTTCCTTAGCGACATCAACACAAGTTCAGACCCTCCCTTCGAGTTTCAAGCACGTCCCGCCTGAGAGCACGGCGAAGCCTCTCCGCAAGCTCACGGATCTGTCAAGCATTTTACATATTGTGTTAAGCCCACGAGCTGCAGTTTGCACTCATTTTTCATTTGTCAACAAATATAATCCAGGAAATTAATATCATTATAATGCAGTAGCTTTAGTGCACGGACATCACCTCATCCTCTTCAAGAACCTCCTCGTCTTCGTCATCGCTCTCCTCAGTGTATGTGAATAAGAACTCAATTTTGGAGAAAACGTAGCAACCGTTGTGCTCCTTCTTCATTAGCAGTGGCAAAATTAAATTAGATTCTGTACAAAACCTAGCAACTCTATTAACTACCATTGTACATTGAATCAATGTAACTATCATTTTGCATTGAATCAATTTAAGGTATGTGGCCAGCTGTGGGTGCGTTACCAATTGGTGTTTAGAATAGTCTTTAGACATAGAATGGTTTATCAGGGGTCATTAAAAAATAAAAGGTTCCAGTATCTTACCTTGGTGTGGATTGTGGATTTCTTCTTCGCGTTCCTCTCATCGCGGACCTGCCCCTTGGCACAAGCTTTCAAGCAATTCTTCACGTTCCTCCTGACAGCACGCCGAATCCTCTCCACATGCCCCATGATCTGTGAAGCATTTTACAGATGGTGTTAAGGACAATGTATAAAAATGTCATGTTCAACTAGAACACAAGGTGCCAGAAAGTCTGAAGAAGGTTATGGCAATAGAGATTGATGAAGTGCCGTGAGATTATTGCTGCTGTGCATTTTAATGGTACTAGCAAGTAATTCATGTAAATGCACAACATTGAATAATTATTCTATTCCTAATTTGTGCACAGTCTGTCCAAGTGCAAAATTGTAGGACCTGTTGTTTGGAGAAAACATTCCAACCTTTATTTCGAATATTCAAATTTACTTGTGACCTCCATGATATTGTCAAATAATAAAACCATGATATCAAAGTTTGTTGCTGAGCTTAGAAAATTAATAACATCATAATGCAGTATCCATAGTGCACAGACATCACCTCATCTTCTTTAAGAACCACATAATCTTCGTCATCGCTCTCATCACTGTATGAGAATGTGACCTCAACTTTGTTGAAACCATAGCATCCTTCATGCTCCATCTTAATTACCAGGTCCACAATTAAATTAGATATTCTGCCAAACCTAGCAAATGTATTAACTACCATGTTCCATAGAATAAATTCAGAAATCATAACTCTAAAAAAATAAATCCAGGGTCTTGATCCAATCTTACCTTGGTGTCGATTGTGGATTTCTTCTTCTTCGCGTACCTCTGTGTGGTGGCCGATCCTTTCGATCCCCGTCTCCTCTGTGGGGATTCCGGTGTCCCATCGCGGATCTGGCCCTGGGTGGACGAGGCGCCCATTGCGGCACAAGGGTTGGCTGTGGGGGTCGGGCGGCGCGTGTCGATGGCTGCGTGAGTCGCCGGCGACGAGGAAGATGTCAGGTGGCGCGGGCCGGTAGATGACGGACTACGCAAGAAGCGCCCAAAGGCGTCGCGGTACTGCCTCCGGGAATGGTGGCCGCGGCGCTGGCGGGCACCCACCATCCTCGCGCGAGGGGATGCCGGCGACGAGAGATCAGGCGAGGAGAGATCGATTCGATCTGCGCGTGCTGTTGGGGAGAGAGGCGAGTGAGGAGTTGCGTTGACTGGGAGAAGCGGATCGAGGGATGAATGTGGTGCGGCGCCCTTGGCCCCTTGGTGTCCACTGACATGTAGGCCCGGTGATGACTAGGGACAGGGAGAGGGAACTGCAAACTGAAATCATGTGTTAAATTTTTTTCACATTCAAGGCTAATTTTTGAATTATCAATTAAACACATTTCCTCATTTACTTCAATGTTTTATAACCCTCCAAACCTGATGGATTTGGTGACCTCCTTGTTAGTATGTGCAGTATTGACAACTCCATGCATTTAGTATTTTTGCTCCAGTAAAAAATAAATTGATATCATACAAGGGTTCATTATTTCAACACATTATATTACACAAAATCAAATAGCACATTGAGTCAAAATTTGTTGAAAACTATGTTGCATTTAAATATAAAGGTCAAAATAAACATAGGTTCTATTTCATCTACAAAATTTCAATTTCAAATTTAAGACAATTTTTAATCTTATTTTTAATTTAAGCCAATTTATTCATTTTCAAGTAAATTTATAAGATTCTTCAACTCCCTACACATAGTATTCTTGTTCCAAAGGAAGCGGATCCATGTGCTACTGGTATGGCCAATCAGACTGTGCCATGTGGCAAATCAGATGATGAACACATAGAGAGCACTCTCTCTTTTTTATCCACAACTTAAAATCTTATTTGGTGTTCCACCCTCATATGAAGTCCAAATTTGATGATTTTTTGTTCTAAATTTTCTGAAATCATGAAATTTCATCCACACATGTCGTTTTATAGCTTCTATTATACCATCTGAGTACTAAGTATATAGAATCATTATGTCATAATGCAACTTCATATTTTCTAACACCACTTATCATATTTGAAGTACATGTAATAAAAAATGATAAGAAATAAAAAATAACTTAGTTGACTAGATGTACCATATCATAGTAGGGTGAGTGAACTTCTAGCTAACACAACATCAAGGAACACAATGATTCAAAAACTTTTGAAACTACATAAATGCTGGTGTTCAAATTCAACAATATGAAAACACTTCATTTGTTCGTAACACCATTTAATTTAGAGTTAAATCATATGAACAATTATTTTTGAAGTGAACACACAATAAGGATTTATGTACTATCTTATATAAAGTGTAATCTCTATACTAGCCATATGTTTCCCTGTCATGTAAATCAAATTAAATTACACAATATTTTTTTTGCATCCTACTTTGGCAACTAAATTGAGTCCAAATGCAACAATATGAAAACACATAACTTGGTCGATATTCCATTTAGATTAGAGTTAAACAATATGAAAAATTATATAATCTTTTGTAAAGTGTAATCTATACTTGCCGTATGTTTCCCTGACATGTGGGCTCCACTTAAATCCTACTAAGCATGTCCCAATGATATGTGGGCCCAAAATTTTTGCAACTAAATTGCCTCCAAAATATTCTCTCTGCGCCCTCATGTCCCGCCTAAACCTGCCTAATAGGAAAAATCTGGCCGGTGCTTTTTCCTAATCCACGCATGTAACAACTGCTCCTCCCTAAATTAAGCCGCCCACCTCCCAACTTCCCCACAAAAAAAAAGGAAGGCCCCCGGCGGCGCCCTGATTCGTTTCTCTCCGTGTTCGCGACGAAGCAGACGAGAGGGATCGGCTACGAAGGTTTGTCTCCTTGCCGTGATCTGAATTGGCTTCTAGTGGGAGCAACGCCAGGCAACGAAGCCATGCGAAGGGCCTCCAAGTCTGCCTGCGCAACTGCCGATGTGCAACTCAACGTACAACGACGTCGGCCTGCAGCCGTAGAGTTGTTTGACGCTGAATATGTTATGGAAGGTGGGGAGGAAGGCCAGAGGTGCGTTTTGGACTGCAAAATATCTCCTAGGGTTTCATAGGATTAGATGTTTGCCAACTACAAGATAGTTGTATAACTACACCTAGGGATTATAGGACGACAACCTGATTAGATGTTTGCATGTTGCCTATTTTCTTTCTAATTACCTTAGTAATATTATCGATTTGTATGTTTTGGTATGGACTTGGATTTCTTTCTAGTATAAATTACTTGTCGTAAGTGCCTTTATTTGTTTCGCCATGAATACATGAAGAAGCAAAAATATATATACTATCACAAGTTTCAGTAATTTTGTTTGAGTTCCTGTGAACAATCAGATGTGGTCCCATGTATATAGGTTCCATTTGCTCAGATTAAGTGGTACTTCAGTTTAGTTACTATTTTTTTTCACCTAATTCTGAACCATTTTATTTCTTCACAAGTAGCTGGTTTATTGCGCTTCACATAAAAATTAAACCATTTTAAGGCTTTGTGCTACTTTCCTTCAATGTTACATAGTGAATTTTGTGTGCACTTCACATGCAGTGGTGTGCGCATGGAAGGTGAGGACGTGTGGTCTACTGTTATCCTATGCAAGAAAGAAGGAAGCTGCGATCGCTTGATCACAACTAGGCTACCCATGACTAACATAGATTACTTAACATTGATGAGTTTGAAAGAACAGTGTGGTTATGGTTCTCGCGACTTCTTGTACTACATGAAGAGAACTGGAAATGCTGAAGGCACTCTTGAGATAATTAATTATAGAAGTGATGCTGATGAAATGATTAAGTGTTATGAATCAGAAAGGAGACTTAGGATCTTGATGTCAGCACAACCACAACCACAAGATATTGTTGTAAACATTACCCCTCTGAAACGGCAGAGGGAGAGAGCCGGTGATGATCAGTCACAAGGAGATGAGTCTGATGATGACGAGGAAGATTTTCCTGAAGACTATGCATCACTTAATGCATACAAAGAATGGTATCCAGTAGAAGGCGATTTGGGTATAACTTTGTTGTTTGTACTTCACTTGCCATGTGCAACTGTAATTGTAGTCCTCACATCATACTTAATATTGGTGTTTACTCGTAGATCTTCGAGATGATTTCAGGGATGAGACAATAGAAACATACACTGAATGGTTAAGGAATCAAGGCTTTCTTCGAGATATTAGTAATTCCTTTTTTCCTTTGTACTTCTATTATTAGTAATGCAAATTATGATTCTAATGATGATAGTTATTCATATTATTTCAGTGTCATATAGCAAAATTGCTGAGCATGAAACGGTCGATGATGAGAGCAATGGCAGTAATGAGACGCCACCAGGACAATGGCCAGCTCATGCTAGGAAACAAAAGCAGAAGACAAAAGGTTTGAAAAAATTGGTTCTACTGATTATATCACTCGTCATTGTTCAAAGGTGAAGGAAATTTTTTTCCCAATTATTAATAGGTGGCAAGACCCCGCGCAGTGCGGGAGCCTATGGCACTGGGTACGCCCTTTATTAATAGGTGGCAAGAAAGCTGGGCGCGGTTCATTAAAAGGGCTAGCTGCAATGGCCAAGAGGGCGAAGGCTCGCACTCAAAAACTCAAAATTGAGTTCTCTGAAAGTCTGGGTGGACCTTGTGGTGACAATCGACGCACATTTGTCGATGAAGTGGTTTTGTATACAAGGTTGAAGACCCCACTCATTGGAGTTAGATACTGGAAAGACGTGAGACTAGAAGTCAAGGAGGCAATAGCACAAGATGTGATGGTATGTTCATGGCTTTTCTTTAGTTGGAAATTTGTTGTGTTGTTTAAAAAATATTCTGAATCATCCATATGGATATCAAGTGTGCAATGGCATTTTAATATGTTTGGTGCTGTAACAGGACAAATGGGAGATGGACATTCCACCTGATGAGGCGAGGGAAAAGATATGGAAGGTTCTCCAGCAGCGCTACAAAGGATGGTGGTCCACTTTTAGTTCTACTTACAGGGCTTACACAAATTATGATCAGAGAATGAAACATAAGCCTGAAGACATAGACATCATCGAGTGGCACTATTTGATCTTCTACTTTGGAACTAAAAAGTTCAAGGTTCTACACTATTTATAAATATTGGACATCAAAGATAATTAGTTTTTTTATTATCTAACCATTACATGTTCACTTTGTGCAGGATGTTAGCAGTCAGAACTCTCTCAGTCGCTCAGAAGTAAAAACAAATCATCTGATGGGTTCAAAACCATTCTCTCAATGCAGTTGGGAAAAGGTTAAAATTTGGAACACTAATCTGTACTTTCAATTGCTTGAACTGATATATTAATGATGTGTAATATTGCAACATGTAGAGAGATGTGCAAACAGGTGCTAAGCCAGGTCCTTTAGAACTATTTAAGGTTACTCACACAAAGCTAGGAAAATGGTCAAGTGAGATTTCTGAGAGTATTTATGTGAGTAGTTTTGAACCACAACCTTGTTTCCACATTGGATTTATTTGTTGTGTGAACATGCCTTCATTGCTCTCATACATTTGTCTTCTTTCATTAGACTAATACACACAGGAAATTATCCATGAATGAATCCAATGAAGAGGGTGTACAAGAATCAAGATATGACACAGCCAAAGAAGACCTTGTCCTCCAGGAAACCTACAAGGAAACAACAGGAGCAAAATCAAACAAGACACGTGGGCATGGTTACATGTGCAATCCTACAAAGAACCAATTGCTTCATGATAGATTTCTGGAACAAGAACGTGAGCTTGAGCGATTAAAAGAACATATTGCAGAAGAAGCTGCTAAGAAGGAAGCAGAGAAGGAAGAGCTCGTTGCCTCAATTAGAGCATCAGTGATGAAAGAGGTTCAAGCAATGATGGCACAAAACCTTAACCAAGGCATATTATTTCAGGTATGTATACTCAGACATGTCCTTTATATGCTATGTTCCTAAATTGCACAAGTATATGACATGTCCTTTATATGCTTTGTTCCTAAATTGCACAAGTATATGACCATACTACTGTTTTCAATAAGAAATTATCATGTATAATATTTTCATGCGCCTGGTTATCTTCATCCTTGCCTTTCTTTATTTTAAGCAGAGTGCTACCCCTGTAACCAACCTTACCACAGAGAATGTTCATAGTCCTGTTACCCCTGGAACCAACAATACAACAGAAAATGAACACACTCCTGCTGCCCCTGAAACCAACAATTCAGTAGACAATGAGCAAACTCTATCTCAAACCAACCATACAACAACAGTAGATGCTAGTAGCAATGAGGAGGAGCATGACGCGACACCAGTGCAGAAGAGTGTTGAAACACCATACCAGGAACATGTGGTAAAGATACTGAAGAAACATTCCAGCCTTAAATATTTTCTGTATTTGCTTTCGACTAACACTATTCCAACAATATCTTTATGCCAGATCGAGCCAAGAAGCGTTCTGACAACACAAAAAGAAAATATTCCACCTGGTGCCAAAACCAAAAATTCCAAAGTTTCAAAGCATTTGTTCAATGAGCAAACTAGTAAACCTACAGCACCGAAATACATTTCTACAAAGGCGCTGCAAACAGCTACTGTGGCTAAAACGCGAGCTGCCCAAAAGGCAAAGAAGGTACAAAATGATTTGTCCTCAAAGAAAAACCTACAATCTGTTATATCTCATCTTACTTCAGTATATTATTTTTTCCCTTATGCAGGCCAGAGAAGCTGCTGTGGCAGGGAAACAAGACTGAGGATTTATTTCTTAGCGCTCTTTAAATGTACGATGCAAATTCCATGATTAGTTATTTTGTTGATACTATACAAAGTTAGTACCTTCCTTGAAGTTGACACTGATCATTATTCTTTCTTGACATGCAGAAGGCAACTATTGGGGAGTCAATGCGCCTACTACCATGAAGTGAAGCAACCATTCTACTTTTTAAGATCATATAGTTGAATTGTGTCATCTAAAGAACATTGTAGTTACTTTTGTGGTGTTATTGTCGTTCTGGATATTTTTTTGGGTTTCAAGTGTGAGTCATGGATTTATTTAGTATTGAAATATATAATATATATACGTTTTGCAACAATTTTGTTTGTCCAAACTTTTGGTTGCAGTACTGTTATTATGTTGTTGTCAGTAACCACCCAAAAAGTTGCAATTCAGTATATGGCGACGCTAAATATCGTGTTGCAATTCTTTGTTTAGCTATAGCGATGATTCATGGGTCGTTGCAATACATGCCTACCATTATAGCCACGAGGTCCAATACGTTGCAACACACTATATGCATATTGCATCGACAACAAAACTCGATGCGATCCCCTTCATGCGTATAGCAACGGGATAGCACATCGTTGGGATAGCCTTCATGTTAATAGCGACGACCTCCTACAGCGATGCAATACCATTCACGTGTATACCAACGACCTCCAACAGCGTTGCGATAACCTACAAGCGTATAGCAACGACCTAACACATTGTTGTGATACCATTGCATCGTATAGCGACAATCCTAACAGTGTTGTGATAGACACAAATTCTATCACAACCTCATTGGTGTTCTTGCTACTAAGTTATAGCGTGACGATATCTCGTATTGCTACGGTAGGGCTGCGTTGTAATAGTCGTTGTTCGCAACCACCCTAATTGTTGCAATACCAACAATTGCCAAGATGCCATTGGTTGCTAATGCCAGTCATGCAACACACATGATCGTTGCTAATTCAACGCATTGCCACACTATATTGCATTGCGACACCCACATTTTTATGGCAACAGTACACAAAAGTGTTGCGATATGCTATTGCAACTGTCGCAAACTCAACGCCTGCCAACACCACGCTTGCGTTGCGCTTCCTCAATATTGCAACGAAAATACCCTTATCGCAACGTTTTGGCACTGTTGCGGCATCCGTTATCCCTTGTAGTGCGTCCTTTGTAGTCCACCACGTTCGGGTGTTTTCATAATAGTAGTGCTGAGCCCGGAGGATCCCCTTCTCACCCCATTCTGAGTTCCTCCCACTATAGTCGTCGAAGCAAGCTCTACCCCGACATCTAGGTAAAAGTCTAGTCTAAAGTTGTAGTGTGTTCTTTCTCTAAGTATAGAAGTGTCATAGGTTTCTTTCTCACCTTATCTTCCCAGCTCTCCCCTTTTCTCTTTTGTCTGAGAGTCTCCTGTGTCACTGGCTTTATCAAGCCTTCTATCTGGTCATACATTGACCATTATCCACGCGATATGTTATCTCCCCTAAGTTAGTGGGTTGATAATACTAGAAATGCTGTCATTCTATTTTTCAATATTCTTTAACCATAATGCTTCTCTGAGGATATAAATACGATACCCTGGGTCACACCAAGGTGAAATGCTACAACGAGTTATTCTGTGCGCTTGCGGAATACCATTCATCTAAGCATACAACGACTAACCAGGCACTCCTGACGATGAGTTAAGGAGTGCCAACAGCCCTTCAGTGGGTTCGACTCCAGATCGGTCCCTGGCGAGATCCACACCGAGTGCTCTCCATCGACATTCGCCGGCAGGAGTCTAGTGGTGATGAGCCCCTCCAGATAATGTTTGGTGGTTCTTGATGGCTTCCATGGTGTGGGCTCCCTCATCTAGACCATGACTTTGGCGGGTCCATGGCAGAAGGGGATGAATCTTGTGCGAAGATGAGCAACCACCGGGTGAATCTTCTTCTTCCTCCCTAAGAAGAGAAGAACACGACGTTTCCTAAACAAGAGGCCGCTGCGGCTGCAAGGTGAAGGAGAGCGCGGCGGTCGCAATGGCAAATGGCTAAGGTGTACTGCAACGCTCCTCCCGTCACGGTATTTATCTACATCGATGGTGGGCGGATCAATCACGGCTGCTGCGTAATAGCCGCAGTAAATACATTAGGCACCACTGTCACTAACATGGAGGTCTTACCCCCGGAAGTTACAGCGGCGCGAGGAGGAATTACCGCGTCACGGTAATCGAAGGGTCGCCGCGCAATAGGAATGCGGTCACATCAACTGAACCTTGCTTGTGCCACTTTGCCTGAAAAAGTGCACATGTTCCATCCACGACGGCCACGACCTCCACGCATGCAATCATGACCCTGCATAAGGCGGGACCCGTGGAGTACCCATTCTGGGTTTCCTTCGTAGGTAAGGAACCACCTCATCGAGACCCTACTGATCAAGGGTTCGAGCCCTAGCCCATCGAGGGTTCGATAGGCGCCCTAGGTCAACAGAGTTAGGGGCAATTAAGGCGCGCGCACACAAGCTGACCCTCAAATGCAGAATTCGAGGTGCTGTTAATTTGCGTTCAAGGCCAGACGAAGGTGCCTAGATCGAGGGATCCCATCGAGGGAGAGCATCGAGCCCTCAGCCTCTATCGAATGGGACTGAGCCCTACCTAGGGAACCTTTCGCAAGCGCTTTTAAGGGCATGTCTGTGGACCGCGAGCCTACCCTTATCGGACGGGGCATGGACGTCCACTCGAACCACCCGCAAACAGCTCACTGAAGCGTCCATGGCTCATAGCCCATCCGCGGGAAGCATGAATCGCCTCACCCCTACTCCCCTTGAAGGGACCACGAGGGTCGAATCAAGTCTAGGACATCCCCTGATCGTCCAGTGTGGGTCGGGGCTCAGGGGCGCCTAGCATTACGACCAAGATCACGCCCTTGGAGCAAAATAGAGCCCGGCTGGCAGAATGCTCCACGTAACAGGTGACTGCCCTCACTTCATCATATAAGACCCTTGCGCAATGGCCTTCAGCCCTAACAGCATCACTCACCCGCCATGGATTGCTGAGGCTGGCTGAAAATGTGCCGACGGGCGGGTGCATCGCATGACTCCAGGTCTCACATACAATTGTAGACCTTGAAACAGCATCCTCAATCTCCCAAGGCCTCGGGGGCTACACCCGTGGGTGCGCTAGCGCACCCCCATGGAATTTCAGATTCCTCAAAGGGTCGAATCCCGAGCTCGACAACTTAGCCGCTGCGGAAAAAGGGAAGGTAAGCCTCTGCAAGGCTGGTACCCACTCCCACGAAGGCTCAGGACCTACTGTCGGGTTCCTAGATCAGGGGTACCCTAATATTGGGATCCAAAACACTCAAGAATCACCCAAGGTAATGGCTCCATTTGATCCATCGGACGCTTACGACAAGAGATAAAATACCTAGGCCCACGGCCTTGGTAACGAGACAGCCCAACAAAGGCCTAGGTATGGGTGCCTCCTGAGGTACCACCTACCCCCGTGGGAAATCTCCATCACGGTTGAGCCCTCCCCAACGAACCCTCGGAAAAACCACTGCCCTTGAACTCCCCTCCTCGCTCGAGGATGGTATACCCTATGAAAGGGCGGACTGTCTGCCCACCTGATGAGCGCATTCAATGCCCGAAGTGACGGCGTGCCACAATAGTCAAAGGAGGAATCACCGTGCCATGCCATGGAAATGATTGCGGTCATTTCTACCTGCACCGTCCACTATGCGGGCAGGACCGCACTATTCCGACCACTGTGCCAATAGCTCCCCCGTCCTTGGCAACGGGAGAACCCACGACACGGCATGGGGGGCCCTCAAAGGCCCGTACGGACAATGCCAAAACACCATTCCGGTCAACAACAACCCTTGAACGCCGCCTAACCAGTGCAAAAGCTCAAGTCATCAATAGCGTAGCCCATGCCATCTCCTGGAGCTGAAGTTGGCATGCGCGATTCCCGCTCGTCGGCCCGAGCGACTCAAGGTATAGAGCGTGTGCCCAGCATCACGTCCCTCCTACAGCACCATGACAATATACTCTGGACTCTAAAACATAACCCACACATGTATTTTTCCCTCATCCCATGGCTCAGCTAGCTCAGAATATTGGCACCCGCCTCGATCATCTCTAGCAAGAGACTTGGGAGCCTCTCTCCATCTCCCACCCAGCTTGTAAACCCTACTACAAGCGCCCAGGTGCAAGATGCGCGGTGCTTGGCACCCATTGCTGGATGTACGGCGCCGTGGCCGGTACCAGGATAAATCTATGTGCCTCCGTGTTAATCTAGCGTCACCACCAGGAGTAGTGATTAGCAGCGCAAGCACTCGTTGGTGCTGGACCGGCTGATCCGGACACTGACATAACTAGACTTACAGAAATCTTGGATTAAAAACACGAAGTTTGGGTCAACCAAGCCGATAAACCGCAAGTGTTTAATGATAGATTGATTCTAAGCAAACCCCTACTCTAATAATGGTTGAACGCTAGAGTTAACAAAGGTCTAGTGTTGGCCAAAGAGCCATGGACATGTCCCTAATAGACTTCAACAAGGCACATGGACTAATATCCTGAAATAGGTGGCGCAACACATGGATAGAATCTTAATTTTAACTTGTTTCAATGATATCCATCAACTGAAGATGAATTTTTGTATGAAATATGTGTCGTTGGAAAGTATATCTTCTAAGATTTCCATCTTATCCAATTGGAAGATGTTTAGTGGTTGAATCTTGATTTGCTAGGCTTATAATTAGTATGGTTCCATGCACAATAAAAAAAGGCACTATAATTATGAAAACTGTCCAAATTGTCATTCTTTCACAAATAATAAATAAGGGAAAAATGAAATCCGAACCACTGTCTTTATTGATCCATATGTTGTCATTCTTGACAAGAGGGCTTAAAACTAGAAGTAGTATGTGCAGTTGAATCATAATGCATGAACAAATTATTCAACCACCAAACACATGATGTCCACATGGATTTTGATGTAACACAAACCAACAACAAATTTTAAAATTCTGGCATTACAAACATAATAGTGTATGCTCTTTCCTCCCTGATTTAAATTTTTTGCATTACACATATATTTTCAAGTATTCATCCATGCAGGTGTACTGAACCTCTGGGTACAACATAGTAGCCTCTGCTTCATCCTCCCCGATTTCGAAGTTTGTCAAACAACCTTCATAGAAAATGTGGTAGAAGTGTGTCACTCCAACTTGATTGATAAGGTCAGTACCTGCATGAATATGTGTAAAAAACATAATTTCTGTTCTTAATCAGAAATAACCTTGCGCAGCAAACGAATGCAGTACCAATCATACTTTTGTATAAAGAGAATATTACATGTACAACTATATACTCATTAGCCCTTTTATAAATGTAAGTGTGTAGCTCTAAAACACATCTAGTCATTGTTAACTATATCTGATCTGACCATTCTACCAATTTTCATGTCATTTACTACAAAGAAACATATTCTTAATCCTACACACATTATCCTGATACATACTGCAATTTTTGTGGTTTTACCTTTCATTGAAGCCAAGAATTCATCTGCAGTAATGTGGATTTTCTCCAGAACTTTTCCAGAGAGCTTTTCCCATTTTTCGATCACATCATTTTGAGAGAGGATGTTTTCTTGTGGTCTTAAGTATATGGTCTTGTTCAAGGTGCGAGGATCATCTATGGACTTGATTGTATATGTTGCAACATCATCTTCATCCACAAATATCGCTGCATGGTACATATGTCAGAACTGTTCAGTTAAAATTGGGACATGTTATAATGTTGCTACTTCTAGTATAGTGAGTATGGAGGATAACAGGCCTTGTTAACAAGCGAAATATGTGTTTGTGCTTAATGAAAGCAAACGATGATGAAGTTGAACACGAATGCCAAATCTTAGAAAAGAAACATGATGGGAAGATGAACAATGTCAACGGTTACCTTTGACATTGCCGTCTCCGTAGACATGAACTTTCTCTTTTGGTGGCAGAAGGGTGCGCAATTGGCAAAGGTTAGGACAAAACTTAGCAGCAAAGCAATTAGCAGAAATATAGGTGTGTGGAATATTCGCCTCTTCTATTGCCCTTCTCAAGTCCATCTTTTCAACAAATGTAATTCTTCCTGGTTCAAGTGCATGAACCATCCTTGATGGGTCCATGCCAAATTCCGATGGTATGAAGCGCTGCATTGATAAATCATAATTATGAAAAGAGTATGTTTACTATGATTTAGCTAATTCATTGTTATATTTGTTTTTATATATTGAAACCACGAAAGGGAGGAGCCAACATACTAAAAGATCTAATGGTGTTGCTGATCCTATTAGTTTTCTTAAGACAGACAGCACAAGCACAACAATATTATTGATGCAACATTTTTTTGTTGCTCATGTGGAGAAAGTCGTCAACAACCTTTGAACAGGTTAATTAAAATTATTTTTCTGCTTAAGCAGAAACTTCTTCTTTATTTCTTTTTAGATTACTAGATTCCTACTGACATCTATCCTTGCATACAAGCTCGTAACCATGTTGGTTTCATGGTTAGATTGGGGATATTCTAGTAATTATTCACATGGGTGTGATATTCCTCCATACGTATTTATTAGTTTGATTATATAAAGTGTTAATACAGACGACTCATACTAATAAACATCACAAGATATGTCTTATTTATTTAAATGGGGATCAATGGTAATTAAGTAAAAAATACTTTAACTTTTTGCCACATTCATTATTTTTTACAAGAAAAAACTTGTCATATTCATCAATTTCAGTATCATAAAAAACTGGATGCTTGTTGATGACATGACATTACTTTGACCACTAAATACTAGTATGAAATGCAGTGAAAATAAAAGGCAAGCTGTATTATTCGAAGTAATGTTTCAAGATGAATATATTATTTTCATTTTAATGTTTTCTAACAAAATATTTATGATGTACAAATACTAACCAAATATTTAAGATGTAACAAAAAGAAAACTTTATTTCGAGATATGATGGAATACTGAATGGTACAATGAATCCTACCAAAAACCTTCTCGCATTAAAAAAAATTAGTTGGTGCTTTATGAATGCTTAAACTACATGTTCAAAATGAGTAATACTTTCTTTCATGGGAAATTGTAAGGAACTTGTAGATGTATATGGACCTCACATCACTAAATTAAAGCCTGCACAGAGGTAACCTGGTAGGATCTTGAACACTACCACGGTTGCTGGGTAGGTTATATGGATAAAAGACAAGAGGGCGAGGACGAGAACGAGAACGAGGAGCACGGTGGCAGTTGCGGAAGAGCCCTGGTGGCTGGGGCGTCGGTGTGAGGGCGAGGAATTATGAGGGAGGAAGAGAGATATGGATTGCCCTTGAGGTCAGGCAAAGACAATTGCATTGCTTGATTGATTGTCAAACTCTTTAGGAGTAATTATCTCCTTTGCAGGAAAATAAGTCTAGCCACCAGATTGGTCCAGCTGATCCGGTTGGGTCATAACATCTCTTCCGTCCTCGACAAACAGCTTGCCCTCAGGCTGAAAGTCAGGGCACCACTCCTTGAAGGACTAGAGGGGTTCCCAAGTAGCATCATCGGCCGATAGGCCTTTCCACATGACTAGTATCTCCCAAGCATCCACCTATCGACGAGCACGGCGTATCCATACTGGGGTGTGGGCACCAGGTGACCATCCTGAAGTGGTGGCAGTGGTGGTGGAGATGACAAAGGCGCACCATGGAAGGGTTTGAGAAACCGCACATGGAAGACATCATGCAACAGAGTGACCTGCAGTAACGCCAAGCGATAGGCCACCTGCCCAATGCGCTCGACGATGCGAAACAAACCTGTATAGTGAGGGTAGAGCTTGCCCTTGGCACGAGGTTCCAGCAATAGTGTGGGGCAATGTAGCAGATGCAACCACACCCAGTTACCGACAGAAAAATCCAGCTCACGATGGTGGCAGTCATAGTAGTTCTTGGCGTAGTTGCGAGCCTAGAGTAGATGTCCACGAATGCGTGCCAGGAATGAGTCACAGTCTTGAAGCAAGGAGTCCGCCTCCTTCGGCTAGGCCGCACTGACTGTGTGAGGAAGAAGGGCCAGCAAAACTGAGGCGAAGGGTTGTATGACAAGCGGAGGCGGTATTATGACGAGTGAGTGGCCCTACGGGGATCTCGATGACAGTGTGCTAACCTCTCTCGAGTCTCGACGATAAGTTGAGTGGTTCTATGGTTATAACATGTTTTTAAAGCTATTTACTTGACAATTAACATGTAACCATCTAATTGATATTATCTCAACGATAAGTTGAGTGGTTCTACGGTCATAACATGTTTTTAGAGTTATTTACTTAACAATTAACATGTAACCATTTAATTGATATTGTTAGAAAAATAATGGCAAAAACACGAGACATGTTTAGGGATAAAGATTAGCTGTTAGTTACCACATTTTCATGGGGAAGCATTGTTGGTAGGACCCGTCGCTTTAAAGGATCAAATAAGGAAATTATATAGTTATTATAAATCACAAGGGGGGCTATGACCTGATTGTTACTCGTTAGCTCGCTCAGATTGTTGTAATTTCGTTAATGAAACAGGTCACTGTTAGCTCACTCAGCTCATTGTAAGTGAGCTAAACAGTCCCATCAAATGCAGTTGCCCAACAACGAAAAAAAAAGAGGAAAAAACGTTACGTGTTTTAGGAGTTGATAAAGATTTATTCAAGTGGCTTGACTACCGACATGGCGCCCACCCCTATAAAGCCTGCCTTTATATGACCTGGTGATTGGGCGTGGGCAAAAAATTTGGCCCGAAAAGGAACTTGCCTTTTTTTTTCCCTCTCCTGTGTAATAATGCTCATAGTCACTATCGTGACCACAAAGCACATTCCTTGTCCAATACGGACAAAAACTAGCTCTGTGTCAGCAAATATGAGCAAGCTATTTGGTAATCGAAGAAAGTTAACACCCAAGTGATATTTGTAGTGCTTTCCAGGATTTAAATCCCATTTTAAGTAAAATTTGTACGGAACAACAGGCAGACTAAAATGTGTCGTGGGATGTCTTGAATTTTTTTTTTTGCAATTACTCCCTTTGGTACCAGATATATAAATATATAACTGCAATGACAAATCAACATGGTCTTGATAACACTTAGGCTAACAACAACTTTATAACTCATCCTGGTGCATTTTCATGAACGACATAGCCACGTCGGCAAGAATTCATGGGCCGTCATATCGGCCAATCCGATAGACGTAACATTTTCCCATTTAGAGCAATTCTAGAGCATTTAACTGTACTCCATGTGTGGGACCTGCTGACATGGGTGCCACAAGTGGGCCTCACATGGACCCATGGGACATTGCGACATGAGTCCCACTGTTTGTGGCCCCACGAATCCAACTATATATGAGGCCAACTATAGTTTTTGAAACAAAACCTGGAAACTTTAGTAAAATCGACACGCACTCTGCCTATGTCGTAGAAAATTAAAACAAACTATAATTGGATTACGTTCATGCTAAAAACAATTTATTTATGAAGTGCGACACCCATGTGCGACTTTGTTTTCAATATTCAAACAATAAGGAAAAAATATTTACCACTAGTCAATTTAAAAAAAGGGGAAAAAATAAGTAACATGTTTTTTCGCCCAAAAAAGTAAGAACATATTTAACCTCAAAAAGTTTATACACTGACCTTGACGTTCCCAGCCTCCTTGATAGCCTCGACGAGCTTGTGCTGCAAGAGTAGGTTATTGCTGTGCTTCCCAGACATGGCCGAGATGACCACGTCTGCCTGCGCCACGGCTGCGACGAGCCCCGCGTGGTCGTCGAGCGACGCCTCCACGAGGCGAGCGCCCTGCTTCTTCAAGGACAGCAGCATCTGTAGCTTATCGACGTCGAGGCCGATCTCCGGCCGCATCAGGACGAGCGTGGGGTGCCCCTGCGCCAGGCTCTCCCGCACTATCCGGCGGCCGATGAAGCCGGTGCCACCGACGACGAGGACGCGACTCTTCTCAGCCATGGAGGAATGCAAGGAGGATGGCGAAAATGAACGAGGGTGTGGACAGGTATCAGAAGCGTGCGCTAGATATGAGTAGAGCAGAAAAAGGAGGATGGCATTGGCATGGCTCTCAGGCTCTGTGGTCTACTTCAGCAGGACCAAGCTCAATGACTTGGACAGTTGAACTGTGGAGAATGTGCCCAACAACGTGGGACCTAAAATAATTGAACGATGCTCACTCATAATTGTCCGGAAGGTAGCTGTGTACCACTGTTCATAATCGTCCTATCCGTTGTAAGGGAAAATGGAAGGCCATGATGGCCTGCAGTTGCTAAATTAACTTTGCTGTCGCACAAAAGAAATTGCACCTGATTTAGGCTCTGTGGCACGAGGGACAGCGACAAATCAATGTCACGGACAGGAACTAATGTGACGGGAGCTGTCCACAAGCCTCTCCCTTTCTCGGCTGCACGTTAACGATCTTTTCTTATATCACAATTGGAAAAACACATCTTGTTGGTTTTCTTTTGTCCAAGATTTCGACATATGTACCATGACTGAGCCAGACTTTATACAGTTCCTGTCGGCATGATGTCAAATTGCTGGTAATCTCATCCATGGCTGCGACACCTTCTGTCACTCGACAGCTTGTTCTTCACTCACTTTCTGTCCTTTTGGTGTTATTGGATTGCTCCCTCCAGTCACCATGACACACACGTGACACTTGCTAGGTAACTAGTGCAACGCACGGAACAGAAGGCTCTGGATGCTGCTCTCGCTATGATCATCAATGAGATGCATCAACCGGTTGACCTCACCACAAGGCTGTTCATTTGAATCAAAGAACAAAAAGAAGAGAAAGGATGAGCACAACTAAACTTACATAAATCTTGGATTAAAAACACAAAGTTGGGTCGTACAAACTCAGAAACGACGAATGTTCAATGACATATTGAATTTAACAAAGCCAACACTCTAATAATGAACCAACACTAGAGTTTATAAAGATCTAAGGTTGGCCAAAGAGCCATGGACGTGTCCGTAATGGGCTTCAACAAGATATATGGGCCAAGGGCCCAAAATAGGTGGCGTAACACATGGATATATTCTTAATGTTTACTTGTTTTAACTATATCCATTGACTCAAGCTGAATTTTGGCATAAAATAGGTGTCGCTGGAAAGTATATATCTTCTAAGATATCCATCTATATCAAGAATGTCTAAAATGAAGTCCGTATATGGCTTCAGCGTCCAATTTAGCGTGTGCTGCTTCTATAATCTGAAGTGGGGTTGCGCTTCAGTTGTATTAATTGCATTGTTCCTCTCCACCTAGAAGCTTGTTCTTAATTAATGTCTCCTTCTCTCTATTGGTACTAACTAGGATGATAATATTATTAGGCAGCATACTAATCCAAAATCATAAAACCAAGCATTTAGTAATGAGTACACCTTATTTATGCTGAGGTTGTCATGTTCTCATCATTATTATAATGATTATGAGTGTCCCAGTGCAAGGAATAGAAGATGAAGAAACTTTGGTCACAATTAATTTTATCCTTAGTAGTTCATTCTGAGCATTTTGATTAAATGGGGCAATCCTTTTTCTCTTATTGCTCATATATAGCATCACCTAGCAGGAAATAAAGTTCAGCTCAAAAAAATAGCAGGGAATAAATTAAGAGAAGCTAAAGTTAAGCTCTGCTAAAAAAATTCCATGCCATCATTGCTGCACGGTTTTCGGGCAGCCCATTAATTTATCCTAATAGTCTATCAACACGTGCTTCCGCATGAGTTAATTAAAAATAGTTAGTAATTAAAACTTTCTATCTCTCGCGCTATTTCATCTATGAAACATTCTAACATAGTACTATAAGATACATATTTACCATTATCTAATTGTGATTGGTTTGTTAACAACATTGTACTCTAGAGATGCATATATTGATATGTAAGTTGAATAGTAGACTTTCATATGCGTTTGATATGTAAGTTGAATACTTTTGAGCTATGTGAACAACATGAAAAATTTTTGTTTTCTTTTCCCTTTTCTCACACATGAATATATGGTGACACACATTATAGGTAGTATTAATTTTTTTTACCAAAAATACTACCCATTATATATGGGTAGTATTTTTATATAAACAGTAATACTACTTCTATTCTGAAATATAGCTATGTTTAGCTTTTCTAGGACAGATTAAGAAGTGTGATAAAATATCTCATATATCCTTCATTAAACATGTCCATACAGGTATATATGGTAGCTATACGTGCTTTAAATACCTCCACTTGGGACCAATGGTCCAATGGGACCGCACCCACCTGTCCACTTGGTTCGTTGAATTTTTGTAACCACAAGTCACACGATTTTTCACGTGAATATGCGCATGTGTAGTCGCTGCGGTTCCAACTCACAACATCCGACGTCACGCTACCATCCTACCCACATAGTACATGTGACCAAGTGGGATAGGCTATCCTTTTGAAGTAATCCGTGGAGCACCCTTTAATTGGTCAGTTAAAAAATTAGGGTTTGAAACACATGTAAAAATGGATGTATTGATATTTGATAGATCCCATGCCCTCGAAAATTATATGACAGGTAGGTCTTGCCCCTTTAGAAAGTTGTCTAAAGTCAAATATTTGCATGAGATCTAAAAATCTTATTTGGACTCGTGGATATAAGCCTACCTAGCAAAGCCCACTTATTGTCAATTTTGATAGTTAACAGAACCCTTCAATTTTTTTTCTTCTTCTGCATCTTATATAGGAATGGTTCCTCTGCCGTTGGTGCCTTTACAGTTGGGTCACTGACGCATGGTCCTAGGCCCATTGCAGAAGAGTCTTACATAACCAAGTGCGCTTCAGAGCTCCACGATGGTGTGGCAAGCGCCAATACGGCTCCTTGATGGTACATATCTGATACTATGCCTGCCGAAAGCGGCTGCGGCGCATGAGGATGTCTTTAGTTACCAAAAAGACAAAAAACACTATTTATCTAACTGTTCTCTTCATCTCATCTCTCCCACTCGCAGAACACTATTTATTTATAATATTTTTTTGTTAACAGTGTATTTTTAGAGAATCTTTAGGCGAACTAAACACACCCAATGAATATGCTCCAGTCTTTTTTAGAACAACCCGATTACAAGTGAGTGAGAATTCCTTGCTCCAGTGTTTTTTCCTCTCTCTCTCGGTAACTTGTAAACAGTGATTTTAAGAAAAAATCTCCAGGCAACAATGCGAGATCTCTTTGGCGTTTTCTGTTTAAGTTTGTGGATCACGAACCCCAACCAATCTAGTGGTAGTGGATCTGAGAGAAATGGCGCTGAAAGGACCAATATTTACATGTGCTTGTTTTCGACTTTCGTCAAGGCGCAAACATTTAGAGATGTGTGCGGTCAATATAAAAGCTGCAATCCCCAAGGAAGCACCCTTACTGATTGATAGTAAAATGTTAATCTAGGTGGGTTAGTGTGATAATAAAGCACACTAAAAATAATTTCCAGATCAATTAGCCAAACACATAGATCAGAGCAACTTCGCATGATTTACTCTAGGAATAATCACATCTTGTTGTCTACTACCTCCGTTCCAAATTACCAAATTATAATTCATTTCACTTTTAACCTCAAGTTTGACCTTTGGTCTTATACAAAAAATTTACGCAAATATTGTCAAATTTAGTTCATTCATGAAATACTTATATTATTAAATCAAGCCATAAAAAAATATAATATTTTATACAAATTTTTTTAATAAGATGAGTGGTCAAACTTGGTGTCTAAAAAGTCAACAAAATATGGACTACATGGTACTTCGTCCGCATCGAATTATTCACTTATTTTATTTAGAACTCATTTTGTTTTCAAAGGAAATTTAAGTATAACGTATAGTTTTGTATATTTGTAATACTTTTTTTAAAGTGAGTGGTCAACATTATGAAAAAATGCCAATAACAACAAATATTTTAATACAGTGGGAGTACCTAACTATATTTTTGCCCTATTGCAAGAGTGAATCGGGTAAAAATCTTGTAGTGGTACTCAAATGAATGAATACTAAGAGCATCTCTAAAGAGTCTGTAAAAAGGATTGGATACGTAAAATACATAAGCTCTCCTAATTAAAATCAGCATCCAACAGCTTCTCTATACATCACCCCTAGCTATCTGGTTAGGCATCCCACCTCCTATGCTCGTTTTCTTTGCCTAGCCGCTCGGACTCAGCATCCCGCCAGCACGCCTCCCGCGGTTCCACCGTCGCAAACCCCACCATCCCCGGCTCTGCTGTCTCACGGCCACCCTCCCCGGCGTCGCTCCCATCGCACTCATGCTCATGGAGGAGTGAGCCGCTTCGTCGCAGCCGCCGCCGGCGTTTGCCGGGCTAGGCTGGCCGGTGGTCCTTCGTGCGAATGTCTTTGGGCGGAGGATGGATGAGAGCCACCGATCAGCCGTCTCGTTATGGGGGAGCAGGTCAACGGGCTCCATTTTCAGTGGCATGGGGAACAGGAAGACAACGTACAGCCATAAGATTCTTGCGCCATTTTTTACTTGCTTGCAAGTCCGATGGCTGCAATTCTTCGTTGCTGCTGCGTGTATTTGATTAGTGACGCAAGAAAAAGATCAACATGAACAGTAAAGAAATTGATTGAAGTCAAGTTGACATGCGTGTTTCTGGAGGTCAAATGGCCTATGTTTTTCTTCAAAAATCAGTGATATTGTTGATGCGAGTTCTCGATTTTAGGTTTTGATCTTGTTTTGAGGCCGTCGGCAGACGTGTCGCAATGCCGTTGGTGTTCGTGAGGTCCCCGCGCAGGTCGCTCTCACCGCGCCGCCGCACCCCTGTCATGCCGCTGCGGCCTTGCGCCCGGCCGCACCCGTTCAGCTAGCTTCGGCCCCGCCGCACCTGTTCAGCTAGCTTCGGCCCTGCCGTGGCCTTTCCCCTGGTGCAACTCCGGTGCCGCCGCCGTCCACATTCAGCTCGTCCTCGCTGCGCGCAGGGCGGGTCGAAGCCGAGCTCGTCAGAGCTGCAGAGGAAAGCTAGGATGGAGAGTGAAGATAGAGAGTCTGTTGGTTTCCTCAACTATTTAGTTAGTCTTTTATGTTTTACCTAGTCTTTTATCTCTTCATTTAGCTAGGATTTTTAAATAGTCTCTTGGAGATGCTTATTGTCTTTGCTAAAAGAACATGCATGAGAATACATCTTCAGATATAGATGTGTACTATAAATCATGTCAAGCATCCAAGGAAGACTCTCACTTCCTACTTTTGGACTTGTTAATGTTGAACCGTAACCAACTTTGTTGTCCGTGTCAGGCATAAATTTTACTGAAGGGACCGACTACATGCCTTTTTCTTTATTATACAATCGAATATTTAGATGTGCCAAACTGAATCCAAATCCTAGGTACTTCTCCGAACTGAGCGTATAGCTCGGCTAGCAAGATTACTTTTGGTGGACCACCTAGGTTCTAATCCTCAACTAGTCACGGGTGTTTGCATTTTGCTTCAATACGCTTCATCTATGGTCATTTTGTCAATCTCGAGATCAGTTGGCCTAGTCACGTTTTTCAGAATTTATTCAAGAATTTAATTGTCTTTATTTTTTCAGTGGTAGATGACATTCATGTTGATAACGATACTCCTGTGGCGGGGAAAGGGATACATGTATGTATTTATAGGGTTGAGTGTATGTGCGTGATTAAAAATGTCTTAGATTGTATTGTGTTTTGGAGGGGAAAGAACTATCTACTTCCCAAGTTACGTAGTACCGTCGCCGATTGATCGATTCCTCATCTAAAGTCGTTGGTGGTGTCAACAAGGCATTAAAATGGTTTTTTCTTTAAAAAAAGCTAGCTACTTCCCAAGATAGTACCGTCCCCGATTGTTCGATTTCTCATCTACTGACTGAGCAAATTTGTGGTGTTCACAAGGCATAAAATGTTTTTTTAAAAAAAAATCCAGCTACTTCCCAAGGTAGTACCGTCCCCGATTGATCCATTTCTCATTTACTAAGTGAAGGGTATCCACAGAGCATTAAAATGATTTTATCCTTATCCTATTGTTAGCCGCCGGGACATTATTTTTTCCAGCACCGTTCAGTCCAAACATGTGTTCATAGCACCTTTGGAAAACATACTCGAGGAATAATGGCATCTTGTTGGCTAGCAACGTGATACCTATGGCGGAGCAATACTTATATGCAACCTAGCATACATCTTAGTGGTGCCAACCTCGAGAGCCTGAACAAAGATGTATTCTCCGTGAGTGGTGACAAGGTACAACTTAATGGCCAGCGAGAGCAGACTGTCTCAGGTAGCTACGACTATACCCGTCAGGAACGTGCAGGCTCTCGCAGCTTGCAGCGCTGATGAGCTTACGGCAGAAGCACTCGATCGATACATCAGGCCAGACATCGACCAGGATGCAGTCCATGAAGAGTACTCCGACGAGCTTCCAGTTGTGGACCTTGGAAGGCTCCTGAACCAGGAGTCTTGGGAAGAAGAGGCTGCCAAGCTAAAGTTTGCTTGCGAGGAGTGGGGCTTCTTTCAGGTAGGTGTAGGTCACCTAAAAATCATAATCATTGTAAATAGTGCGCTGTAGCTTTCATCTAACAATGAATTGTCTCGTATGCTCTGATGTTGTTTCTATTTTGGCAATTCTCCTAGTTAATGCACTAGTATTGCCTATTTGTGCTATTACTGGTTCCTTTGCTACTTTTCAAGCTCATGGATACATTTATATTTACCATTGCTCATAGTTTCTGTAAAAAAAATGCAAAAATATCAATCTGACTGCTACAATATTTCATAGGTTTGTGTCGAACAGAATTCCACTGTGTGTAACCATGAATTTTCAGCTATTTGTTGCAATTTACAGGTTCTAAATCATGGAGTACCAGAAGAGGTTATCGGGAATGTAAAGCGTGATATGCAGGCGTTTTTCCAGCTTCCACTTGAGGTGAAGAATGCTTATGCACAACGCCCAGGGAATCTTCAAGGTTATGGCCAAGCATATGTTGCTTCTGAAGATCAAAAGCTTGACTGGGCAGACATGTTTTGCATCATTACGCAACCCCCTGAGGCCCGTGATATAAAACTCTGGCCTGCTCAACCCCTTACTTTCAGGTCAGCGTACAAGTAAGCTTAGAAAAAGCTGAATAGACATGGACCTATTATTTATGAACTTAGTACATGTTGAAACAGTTGACATAAGTTGTGTACATATAGTGACATAAGTTGTGTACTTGTGTACACTATTTCAGGAAATCTCTTCAAGATTACTCTGATGAATTGAAGAAATTTGCGCATTCTATTGCAACAATCATTGGAAAAATACTAAATATTGAGCCTCAACTTATGGGTGACAATTATGCGGTGCAAGCTCTGAGGATGAATTACTACCCTCCATGCACGTCAATACCAGAAAAGGTTTTGGGATTCTCTCCACACTCAGATGGTTCATTTTTCACCATCCTTACAGAAGTTAATTCAGTCAAAGGACTTCAAATAAGAAGACATGGTGCATGGATCCCCGTGAATCCACACCCTAAATCCTTATTGGTCAATGTGGGGGACTTCCTAGAGGTATGGATGCAAGAGAATCAACTTATGAAGTTACTAATGGTTACATGTATACTCTATACACATCTCACTGCCGGAAAAAGGTTTTGGGGTTCTCTTCTTTAATGATGTACTCGCAATTAACCATGCATACCTCCTGGATCCTATCTATAATCAGGATGGTCACATCATGCTAAAATACAAAGAGTCATTTGCCATATATGGTCACACCATGCTCTAAGGCATCATACATATTCCCTCAGTACCAAAATGTTGTTCATTTTGGTTTTTCTAGATGCATAGCTTTTGATATGCAGCTAGATATATACTTATGTGTAGATACATAGTAAAAGTTATGCATCCAGAAAAGTCAAAATGAGTAGTATTTTGGAAAGAAGGAAGTAAACCACAATGGCTTGTCGGTTGGGCTAAACTTTGACCTGCTAATTCCATCTATACAACTGATTTTGTCCAATGTTGATCCATAAAACGCTCTGCTCTAAAATCAATCTTTTAATTCAACTTTGGTGGGAAACGAAATTCATATAGGCTATTTCATTATATCAATTTAATCATCATCATTTCCCTAGAATATCTGAAAAGAGATGGATGTATAGATTTCTCGAACACATAAATCACTCAATCCGGATTCATGATATGAATTCAATACACGAGTAGTTCTCATAGTATACTCTTGTGCTATTGATATTTTCTTATATTCATTACAGATAATGACAAACGGGAAGTACAAGAGTATTGAGCATAGGGTTACTATTAATTCTCATATGGAACGGTTATCTATATCTGCATTCAACAACCCAAAGATTGATGGAGTAGTTTCACCAGTTTTGGGCTCAAATGAGAAGACGCTGTATAAGACAGTGGGTGTGGCGGATTATCTTAAGCATAATTTGTCAAACAAACTAGATGGGAAGAGAGCCTTGGATTATGCAAAGGTTTCCTAATGTGAGAAGTCATTGTTTTAAAGGTGGGTGAATAACATTTTGATATGTAATGGCGTCCAAGTGTCAGCCTTCTGTTTTCGATCTGTTCATTCAATAAGCGAAGCGTCTGTGGCAAACAGAAACAAATAATCTGTCGTGTATGCGCACTTTCCTTTCTAACTGCTATTTTCAAGTATTATGGACATGTAATAGTTGACATAGAGCGGGTAATGGTCACACTTGTACATTAACAGATTACGTAAGCTGGTATAGGTCAGTGAACGACATTTCAAATCCTTGGTGCAGAAGATAGCACGAACGAGGGAGCTAATTCTAACCAAATAAAACACTTCATAAAAAATAAAATTCTGCGCTAGTTAAACTTTGTAAATTTATATATGAATGTTACGATTTCTAGCCTATTCCATTAGTGATCTAATTAAATGATTTATGGACAGTTTTCCTTTATGATTTTGTTGCATCGGTGATATTTAGTTTTTATTGATCAGTATGTGTCATGTTACTTATGCTCTTGTAAAACATTCTTATAAATCCTTAGGACCTAGCTAAACTCCATTAACTCTAACCAATTTTCTAGCCAAACACCTCAACCACCCCAACTCTGGAGCTCCCTCTACTTGAGCTGCAGTGCAATGGGGGTGGAGTTGTGGAGTATCTTTTGCAGCTCCAAAACTCTCTGGAGCAGGAAGGAGAGGTCAGAACGAGAGGGTGACGTGTGGGGCCAAGGATTTGGGGCAATAGTGGCAGCCACCATAAAAATATCATTTCTAGAGTTGTGATTACGCTTCTAGTCAAACAACCCATCTAGACAACTCCATCTCCACCTAGAGCTAGCTCCAACTGGAGTTTAGAGTGGAGCAGAGTAATGCCAAATACGTCCTTAGATTTCGACCATAGGGGCCAACTTAATTACACTGCATTCCTCATCAAGTGACCAAAACAGATTTGTTTATCTTGTACTGTGATTTAGGCTACCAAAAAGGAAGGGAGTGTCTAAACACCAGAGTATTGGTTAGCTTTTCCCAAAAGGAAAGGAAACATGACTAAAAGATGGTTCGCTAATTAATACGGGCCCAAAGATAGTTTGGTAACATTACTAATATATCTACAATTGCACCCTTTAAGGGATAGAGAAAGTACACCAAGAATAGAAAGTATTAATTTTGTTTTTAGTTTGTTCTACGCATTTGTATATATATGAAAATAGTGCAATCATCCATACCAACCTTAAATTGGCAGTCGTGCGGCTGGTAATAACATTAATTTAGTAGCAATTAAATTCCTGCCAGAGATACTGTAAAAATTTGGACCAACACTTTACTTTCTCCGCTTCCACCCACACATATATATATTGGCACAATGGGATGTTGATCTCATTCTTCCTTTGCTACTCAAATAAATAAAATAAAACCACAAAAAAATCAGCACATGAAGCCTTCACGGAGGAATCTCTCTGGAGCCATCATCCTCCTGCTCGTTGTCGCCATGGCTGGCGGTATGAGCTTGTACGCATAAGCTAAGCCAGAAAAGAAGTCGCAGCGTGAAGCGATTTTTTTTTATGCCTTCACTACCATTTATTGCGTGTTCATTATTCATGCAGTCGTACTGCCATATGAGGAGTGCAGACATTTGAGCGGCAAATTTAAAGGATGGTGCGGGTCGTCGGACAGCTGCGCAAGAGCGTGCTTCGAAGAGAGCCCCAACAATGATGGTGGCGAGTGTAGAGGATTCTTGCCTTCTCGTTGCTGGTGCCACTCGTTATGCCAACCGGCACCGGCGGCGGCGCCGGGGAGCGGTGGTGCTAGCGATGATCCTAGACCATTCGGTTGGTCGTGAATGAATGAAATTAATTATTGAAATAAAAATCAGATTTATTTGTGGTAATAAAATTTCTGGTCTCTTGGATCTGAAGAAAATTGCTTTCTCAAGCAAGTTTCGTGTCAGCTCATACCGCCAAATATAGCGTATTTCGTGTCAGCTCAATGCGCCGTATTTCTCAATCAAGGAATTATATATACTGCTTTAATTACTTGATTCCTGCATCATCACTTATGCAATTTGGCTAATTAAACACCCATCATCTAGGATTGCGGGTTACAACATCTCTAACAGATTATAGAAAAAAGACTAGCTAAAGTCTTGATTTAGTTATTATGGTGAAATCTAACAGCCTATCTAAATATCATGTGGCGATAGCGAGCATGAGGTGCAAGGCAAATATGTCTAGACATGGGTGGAGGATAGTTAGCGTGAATGGATAGCTAACCATTTGTCTTATCTGTTGTAAACAGATTTTTCCTTACCTTTTCTTTGTTTAGCCAACAAAAATAGTATACAAGAGCATTTGGAGATGCTCTTAGTGTATTGTGGCCAACCACGAGGCTAGGGTTTTGTGTGGCGAAACATATTTTATGCTACATCGTGCATACTAAAATATTTTTTTACTTGCAAACAATTTATCCCACTTGACACTTTTATTTTCAAAGATATGGTTTTGTCAATCGATCGCTTTCTAGTACCAAGATATTAGGATGAACAACTTTTTGCCTCCACTCCATATACTGTTGTTTCTTTATACTTTAAGATATAAGATGAGTTGGTAGGTATATTATCAAGTCATCTGGATTTAATTTATAATCTATATTTCTGAGAAACTAGTATATTAATGATTAACTAAAATATTTTTATAGAGCACATGGTTTTGTGGCCTTCGTGATCGACATACCTATGTTTATAGCATTCTTGGCTCATAGGCTATTGAAAGATAATAGAGAAAAGAGTATGTGAAAGAAAGTATGAAAAAAAGAGTACAGGTAAATTAAAGCAAAGTTCCGTTCACATACCACAATTCCAAAAATGCCATACTTTGCAAGCTCCCATTATTTCCTTAGTGATAGGGATGAAAACGGTTGGGAACGGTCGGGCAAACCGTCTAACCATTTCTGCTCCAATATTTTTTGAGAAAATTCCTTCTATACCCAAAAAATTTGCACCAATCTCTTCTATACCCAAAAAATTTACAAAATTACTTCTATACCCAAATCCTAATTTCTTATCCCCTCTATACCCAAAACCGTTAGTTTGGGGTTAAGTATAGGGCTGAAAAGACCATTTTGCCTCTACATGCAACTATTTATTTTTATGATAATGTTTTAACAGAAAAATCACTATTACTTTGTTAATAGTATGTTTGTGAAAATAAATTTGCGACAAAAATATATGAACCATTGACTAAGTATTGATAGTGTTTTTCTGTTAAAACATTATCATAAAAATGGTTAGTTGCATGTAGGGGCGAAATGGTCTTTTCAGCCCAAACTTAACCCCAAATTAACGGTTTTGGGTATAGAGGGGATGGGAAACTAGAATTTGGGTATAGAAGGGATTTTGTAAATTTTTTGGGTATAGAAGGGATTGGTCTAAATTCTTTGGGAACGGGAGCAGGAACATGAAAGGTGGACGGGAAACGAAATCGATATTACAGGATATCGGGAATGGGACATATCTGTCAGGAAAATGTCGATTACTATCGGGAATCGGGAACGCTGACACATGTAACCACTCGAAAGATTTTAATCAACCCAACAATTACAACCACGCATAATCCATATGCAACTGCACAGTCTCACATCTGCAGTTCCAGTTCAGAAGCAAGTTGAGGCATCCACATACCAACATTGGTCAACAGATCACAAACCAGTCCAAACTGAAACACAAAAATGCTACATTGGAGCCAAGTGCACCGCAGCGCTGCTTTCCCGTTGGTGGCGTCGGAGTCCTGGGGGCACGCGTCGTAGTCTTGTACCCGGAGTACTTGGAGTGGCGGCGGCGGTGGAATGGAGACTGAGGACAGCAACAGCAGGGTTGGGGGGCTGAGACGCGGAGGGTGATGGCGGAGGAAGAGGCAGGAGGCTGGGCAGGCGGGAGCGGGGGAGGAGGCGGAAGAGGCGGGAGGCCGGGGAGGTGGCGGAAGAAGCGGGAGGCCAGGGAGGCGGCAGAGTCGCGATGTGGCGACAGAAGAAGCTGGGGGATGGTCGGATGGCGGACGGTGGCGCTGGCGGGTAGGCGGCGGATGGCGACGTTGGTGGGGTGGGCGTGTGAGAGACCGAGAGGGAGAGAATGGCCCGCTGCTGGCTAGGGTTGGAGTGGAGGCCAGGAGGGTGGTCGGGTAGGAGGGGATGGGGGACTAGGGTTCGTGGTGGGCTGGGCCAAGATGCAAATACATGGGTTGAAATGTTGACTTGAGGCCTAAATATGGGATATTCCTAAGGGAATTTTTCCGGCTAAATGTGGGAACCGAAAATACGGTCGAGAAAACCCCTCAACCGATTTCGTTTCTGTTTTTCCCGGTTTTTTCACGTTTTCCTGTTTTTCCCATGAAAGTGGTATGTGGTCGGGAAATACGGTATATGAGCCGTGTTTGGAACTTTAGTCCTAAGGGCTAAATATTTGCATTGTAGATGAGCTACAGTAACAAGGCCAAAAGAATTTAGCCCCTCCATGTTTGGATGATGGGCTAAATGGGTTGCCCCCATATGACAGTTGGGTCCCACGCCTTCTCTCTCCCACTCCTTTCTTCCTCATTCCCTGGCCGGTGACCTCGTGTCGCGCTCCCTGCCTCGGTGACCTTCGCCTGGCTGGTCCCACCCACCCCCATCCTGCACGCCGCCCAACCACACTACGTGCAGCGGCGGCAAACACTGAGCTCCGTCAGCGGCGACAACACGGAAGGGCAGGGTCACGCCGGAGCACCGAGGTCACGGACGGTGCGGCCTCGTCGGCCGGGCTTCAGCGGGCGGTGCAAGATAGACGACGAGCTGCTGCGCTTGGGGGTTGACTACGGCCTGAACTCCGGCGACTGCTACCTCCCTCATCTCTCTCCGGCTGCGCTTCTCCTCCAGATCTGTTGGAGGCCGAGGGGCAGCGCGGAGCAGGCGGCTTGGTGGGAGAGGATGGCGGCGCGGAGCAAGCGGCGGCCAGGGAGGTGGCTTCAAGCGGCAGCAGCATCGAGGTGGGGAGGCAGCGCTTCTCCAGATCCAGCTGAGGTCAGGAGGGGCATCAGGAGTACCATGCGTGCGTGGTGGGGAGCGCAGGGAGGCAGGGTTGGACCCACGCCCAATTAGCCTCCAATTAGAGTCTCAATCGGTGCCACTGGTTTTTGGATCTATTGGGCTAAATTGGAGGCTAAATGGGGGGGGGGGGGCTAAGGTTTAGCCCCCTATCCAAACACGCCCATGGTGCTGATCGGGACAGGATTTTACCGTTCCGTTTTCATCACTACTTAGTGATCAAAATATATGGCTTTCCGAAGCCAAGAAACATTAGCAATGAAGCATTTATTATTATTTTCTTTGTGATCGATAATGACTTTTTCTATCTATAGTATAAAGAACGAGTCGAAATGAAAATATTTTTTAAATCGACCCACCGCACCCTCCTGTTGGACCTGCTAATAAGGGCCATGAGAAAGCAACATAATGAGTTATTTAGCATTCAAAGAAACATTATTTGGTCATAAATATATTATTTTTCATATTGTATGGCTTTTATCATATTTAAATCCAATGACATAAATCCTTATTAGAAAACATATTAAAAGGGAAAGGAAACTCATCAACACACACTACTACGGATTCGCTTAAATCAAACGCCCCCTTTACAACTGGTTTCGAGACAACCGGCTGTAAAAGGTCATTACAGCCGGTTGGATTACCAACCGGCTCCGTCCTTATCGCAGCTGGTTTGTATTACCAACCGACTATGATGAGGGGTGAGGGCAACGCAACCGGTTCCAGCTACGAACCAGCTGCGTTGCTACACATCACAGTCAGTTGGTGGTTGGAACCGGCTGTGTTGAGGGGCTCATCAACGCAGCCGGTTCTAGCCACGAACTGTTTGTGTTGGTCCTTATCGCTGCCAGTTGGAGCCATGAACCATTTGTGTTGATCAACGTAGTTGGTTCTATATGCATAGGAACTTGGCAAATACAAATTTTTGAAGCCCTAAACGTATTCAAATTGAAAAGTGTTGAACTACAAAGTTGTATAACTTCTCAAGATGTAAAACTTTTATATTGATTATTTTTTAATACGACAAAGTGGTAGTAAAGGTGTTCACAAATCCTACATCTCTCATATAGTATTTATGGTAAGAAACTACAAGAGAGATGTAGGATTAGTGAACACTTTTATTATCACTATGTCGTATGAACAAATGACTAAAATAAAAGTTGTAAAACTCGAAAAATTATGAAACATTGGTTGACAACATTTTCATTTGAATTCATAATTTCAACAAAAACCAAGTTTAAAAGTATTCAAATTGCACAAACGACCTCGGATGGAGAAACAAACAACATGAAAGTTGTAGTGTTTGAAAAGTTACGAAACTCTGTAGTTGACAAGTTTTTAATTTGAATTCCTTTTGTCCTTAAAATATGTCATTTATACTTGGGTTCATATAATATGTGGGGAATGAAAATGTGATATGGTCACATGCGGTGGTGTAGCGTAGTGGTAAGAGGGAGTACACGCGAGGAGGAGGTCGTAGGTTCGAATGCCAGCTACCGTGTAGCACGCGAGGTGGCTGTCCGGTGGGGTCCCTCCCCTAATTAAAAAAATGCTCTTTTTTAGCTCGCGATGATGCTGGCCTGGATACCCTCGTCACAGCCGGTTCCCATTCCCAACCGGGTATGATGAGGAGCATAACAGGCTTCACAGCCGGTTGGGTACCGGCTGTGTTGAGGGTGTCAACACAGCTGGTATAAATCAAACGCTTCCCATTACCGGCTGTGGAGGGGGTTACGAACCGGCTATGATAGAGTATATGTATTAGTGACATTTCTTCAAGTGCTAGAAAATTTTATTTAATTAATGCCATGATGCTTGCACACTAGCCCTGATGGTTATGCTATGCACATAATTAGCCCTATTAATTAACACCTTCTGGGGTTACGTTTGACTGTATATACTACTCTCTCCATTCCAAAATATAGCTACGTTAAGTGTTTAAATTTTTTTAAAAAAAATATAGCTACATATGAGTTGTGAAGTCTGATTGAATGGTTGAGTGGAAAAAATATCCCTCTAGAAATAATTATTTTATGGTCCTAGTTGTTGCAAGTATAGCTACTATATATATATCCATATGAACATATTCAAGGAAGAGTACATGAGATATTTTATTATATTTTTTTAATGTGTCTTAAAAAGACGGAGGAAGTAATCAATATCAGATCATGTAGTTGATGGCTCCTCAGCGCCACGTCGTGCGTCCACACTTCCCTGCATGAACGCCACGTACGCCTTTATGCGTGCAGCACAGCTACTCTATATCCTCCCGCTGCACCTTCGCTTTCTCTGGACTCTGGTACACACCAATCAATAGGGGCAAAACTCTTGCGGTCTTGCCCTGCGGCAAAATCCCAAAACACCGCAACTTACCCTGTTAGTAGCAACCGATTTCAGCAGACCACACGAAACTGAGATGGCGATGCCGTGGGAGCTAGCCGAGTACACCATGGTGCTGGCCTGGTGGTCGCTCGCCGCCTGGGTCGCCGCGTGCGTGGCGCTTGCCGACGAGATTGCCCGCATGCTCCGCCGGGGCAATGGTGCTGCCACTGCCAGTGTCTCTCGTCATGTTCTCTTCCGGTGATCTCGGCTGATATAGCCTGTCCGAATCTCCTTAATTTCTGCGTCAATGTAATGATGTCAGTACCTATGTTGTTTTATGTATATTCCCTGCATAGCTGCTTTATCTTGTATAAAATTTGCAAACCATCATTCTACTTGGGTTGTCAGAGTTGGCTCATGGATCATTCAGTTCATTCTCGCGATCCTTAATGAACCAGTACGGGCAGTGTATAGTCCGGTAAATGTTTCGTTATAACCATCATGTAGCAATATGAGGTTTCTATCTTTTTTCTTTCTTTCTCTTAATGGACAGAATAGCATGTGAAACTGAAACCGAAAGGACTTATCATGATTCTTATTCTTTCAACACAGAATTCCTGCAGTTCTTGCCATCAGGCCGAGGTCTCTTTCGGATTCAATCCTCTTTACAAAACTTTTGGAGGATCTTGGTCCTTGAAAATTTTTCTTATACCTCTAAGGACTCGTTCGGTTACTTTGACTTGATTCCTGGCCGGTTTTTATCCCTGGCCAGGATCAAGTGAATCCCTGTCTATCACTCGATCCTGGCGACCACCCAATCCTGGATAGGATTTAAACCAGGCTGTTTGAAAACTAGTGTTCGGTTGCACTGGGAATAAAAACGGGACTTGAACAGGATTTCAACTAATTAATTAACAACTTCAGCTGTTGCATGAGCTGTCCAAAATCTGGGACATCCAAACTATCCTACAATACGCCATTCCAAGAATTGTCACACATAGAAACTGTTGCACTCAAACATGAAAATAAAGTGGCAGTTTATTGGTTCCATGGCAAACAAGGATGAATATCAGAACATGATTTTTCTGAGACAAAGCAAAACCGCAGAGTTAAAATAAGATTGTCTTTTCACACTCCTTCAGACTTGGAGACCAAAGTATTTTTTTTCACCGTCCTTCAAACCTGAAACAAAATCGTAAAGCCTCAAAACCAATTGAAGGCCATCTTGTTTAGTGAGCGTGATCATAGTTGAGTACGAAAAAGTCTATAAAAAAGCAAGGGTAAACTACAACTATTTAATTTGTTTCTCTGAAAAAGAAAGTGTAAACTACAACTATTCTAGCAGATTGTTTTCAGTTAGGAACCACTTAATCATGACAGGACTTTTAGATGCACTTGACATTGAGGTGAAAGGTTTAGGAACCACTTAATCTATAAAAATTTATTATACATAACCTTTTTATGGTGAAAGCTTCTCAAATTTGACTGTATCTTTTCCAAAATGTAAAGAATTTGTGACATGAGGAAGTAGAAGAAATGCATGGAGCAGAGCATAAAACACATAGCTTTGCCAAATAGAATTCAATAGGAAGGTTGCTGATTCCAAGAAGCTAAGATTATTGTGGTAATCTAAAGGTATTGTCAAGGCGCAGTTTGTCAACCAGTTACAAATAGTATTTCAGTTCCAAGTAAAGACAAACATATGGACACAGAAAGGTTATAGAAACAGGCAGATGCACAGACAAGCTATTGATTCTTTAGTACGACATGAGGCATGCGTAAAGAATTAAATCAGATTCAAATGTTCCCCTGGCACTGGCAACAGTTTGTCCACGAGTTCAAACTGTTTCTACTATCGTAGTTCATAGCACCCTGGCTTAATATTCTAAAAATAAAAAACCAAAACTTCAAAGCATCTGTTTCCTAAACATGTTGGGACTTTTATTTGGACTCATAAAATGTAGTAGTAAAGAAGATGGGAAGTATCATCTCCACTGGTAAAAGAATATTGTCACTCTATCCAAGTTGATAGTTTATCCAAGTTAGCAGTTTAAAGAATATCATCACTTTATCCAAAGGTAAGCTTAGCTAAGCACTCAATCCTACTAAACTTCTTCGCCATAGAAGGGATCTTGTCCATAACTGTCTGTTGAATTGAGACATTCCTAAATAACACACATAGATAACAAACTGGAAATCAGACTCACCATCGATTTAAACACTGAAATTTTTATTCCTGGTGTGTCTGGAATATTTCAAAAATTCTTTAACCTCACCAGCAGCTACCGAAAGCGAACTAAAAGTTCATTTCACATGTGACTAAGAGAGAGCAAAAGAAAACTAGTAAACGAGGCATACTGTTGGTCCTAGCAATCTATTATGAACATGACCTGAGGCACAAACATACATAAAGGCTTCATCGACAAACTAAACGTGGATCACTTCTTTAAAATTTATCATGTATCATACTAAATTTTATCAAGCCAAATTGCCAACTAAACTGCAAAACAATTGCATAAAAAAAAGAGTGTGCAATATGTTGCTAATAGCACCACAGAAAGTCGCAGCTATGCTATACACATGCTGACAGAAATTATCAGGTGGTGTAATACCAGGTGTTGCCCCCGACACTCAGAGCACCAGATGCACGCACTACTGAAACTGAACAAACGATATGTGGGGGCAAGTTCTGAACCTCTAGTACAGGGCAACACTTGTGTCCCGGCGGCACTTCAAGACGGCAAGGACGCACAACATCTCTCTGGCCAATCCGCTGCACGAGGACCCTAGGGCAAGAACTAAATCGGGAGCAGATCGACCATTAGAAACAACAAGACCAACAACAACAACGCGAGGATTGGAGAAGCTACAACCAGATCAAGAACGTGTGGACGGGAGAGAGGAAGGAAGAGAGGCCAGCACTTACCGGCGAGAAGACGGCGGAGGCTGCACACGAGGCCTGAGAGGTGGTCACCGTCGCCGTCGGGGATGTGCTGCGCCGCCACGTGGTCACCTCGCGCCGCCAGGAGGCCAGCTCGCACCGCCGCCTCGTCGCATCACGGGACGCCAGCTCTGGTCACGCCGCCTCCCGTCTCTCGCGACCCTCGCGTCGGCGCTGGGGAATTGGTTCCCGATGGTTGGAGGTAGGGTTTCGTTTCTGGTCCCAGTGAACATGAGGGGAGTTCATTTCAGGCCTAGTTGGATCCTGGCCCGATTGAAATGAACAGCAAGTTTATGTTGGGCCGGATTTGAAATCGGGCCGATTCGTTTCGCCTGGAATAAGGCCGGGAACAGCCTAATCCAGCCGAACCGAACGAGTCCTAATAAAGAATACAAAAGAAACCAGTCTGAATGGTTGGAAGACTACGCATCTAGTGGTGGAGCCACAGTATGGCGAGATATATGAAGGCATCATACTTGGCACTCCATGGAACCCCGACCTCCCTGCCTCAATTTTTCTCTAGCCGGCTAGTCGTCATGATCTAGTGGATCGATTTCTCTATCTCGTCAACCTTGCCACATGTACTCCACACCAGCCCACATAAGAGAGTGCGTTTTGCTCAAAAAAAACATAAGAAAATATGTACACCGCACGAGCCCACAGGCAGTGTGGAGTGTGGACACACAGGGTGCAGCCCACAATTTCTGAATTTACTATCTATCTTCCGCTAGATTTGGTTTCTCAAAAAAATTATTTTGATAGAATATAGCTTCCACACATTCTAGTATTTGAGATTCGTGTGAGCAACAGCAGCCGTTAGAGCCACCCCAAAAGTCCAAACCCTAGCGCTCTCTCCTTCTCTCTCTTCCTTCCTCAATCTCTCCCCCAACCTGATGAGGACATCCCTAGCATCGACAATAATACTATTAAGAATAAGGATGTAACTAATATTGTTGGTCCAGTTACACGAATGCGGGCTAAACAGCTAGAGAAGGAAATTCATTCTTAGGTGAATGCTAACCTTATTCTAATCAATGACAATACTTCAGATCATTGATGCTTCCAAGTTGTTGTTTGAACATTCTTAGGAACGACGGCATCTGGGCAAAGGCATGGGACGAGGATGGTTTTAATCCTCCAACAGTGTGATGATCAGCTTACTGTTTGTGGGAACAGGTTGACGTGTGAATCTTGGAAGAATAATGATAGGTGAAAGCTATCCCTAAATATCAAATACTACTTGTATTTAAGAATATTATATTGTGAGCTATATTTATATTGCAGGACCTAGATGCTTGGACGTGCTGTGTTAGTGAAAGAATAGAGAGAGAAGGAGAACCATTCAGCTACCATGCAAAACACTCGTGGATGTACCAGCAATAAAATTCGTGGCATACAGAAGAAAACCAACCATCCAAAGAGTTCCACTAGACCACGCTATTAATAGGAGTGCTACAACTTCCCAGTGCATGTTCTCCATTATTTTATCTAAACTGAAAGCTCCACTAGTGCTCTATGTATCCATGTAATAGATGACGAGAGGGCACTTTTTGGCCGACCATTTTACATAACACTCACCTTTGAGATAATATACGTGAAGCTTGAGAGGCTTACCAATTTGTTCTTTCGATTCCTGAGGGAGTTGTAGAATGCCGAACTGCGGTTCACCTAGTTCGTGCCTTCACGTCTATACGGCGTGATTGCGTGGTCTGGTTTTGTCGGTACGTGGAAGGGCGATTGTCTCGGTTGTTCGTCACGTGTGCAAGATCTCGCAGTGCGCAGCCTCGTCGTCAGGTCACGCAATGATATTTATCAGGTTAGTGTGAGGATCCTTCGAGAAGATCAGGCCACAAAAGTCGCTCTCGTGTGATCTGTACACGTGCGCGCATCATCTGGTATGACAACCTACGTTTACTCGGTAGGATCGATCTTGTTTTTGGTATGATAGATTTTTATTTCCAGACCTACAGTCAAATAAAAAAAATCATACCTATAGCGTTTTCTTTGCCGCTGATCTGTAGTTTGCATTTTCGAGTTTTGAATCCTTTTGAGTCTTGTCTAGTTGCTGATTTTCCTTGGTACACACTCTTTGCTCATTTTCTTTTTCTCTCCTTTTTTTTATCTGAAGTTTTGCCTTCTGTTCTTCATATCTTTTATCGGAACAAAGAAAAACCCCACCCATCCCTCCCTTGTTTTCTTTCCCCTTTGCAGTTCTGCGCCACTCTATCTTTTGAAGTTGTTTGCTGTTTATCCATGTGGCATTGAGGAAAAAGGAGCAGTAATTTTGTTAAAAAAATAAAAAAAATTGAGATCCTGAAAAAAAAATGAGAAGAAATTGAGTAAAGAAAAATATAGAAGAGACAAACGAGCTTTGGCAAGAGTAAGAAGATTGAAGTGCAGTTCCGTTGGTGAAAGTTGTGTTTTTCTTTTCTTTTGTTCACTCTTCTGCATCTCTGTCCATTTCTTTTCTCTTCCTTCTTAATCAGCAACTTAGACTTGTGCTTTGTTGGATTATTATTCGATTTTGCATCCCTATAGTCAGCTTGCAGTCCACTAAATTTCACCCGACGAAGCCACACTCCAAGCATCAGCGAGTTGTACACGGTCGTCTCTAGGACAATCGTTCTTCCATTACTACTTGCTGCCACGGTTCTCACTTTCTTAGGGAGACAAAGAATTTGTTTGTAAGTGGTGAGGAGTGACTCCACATATATTCCACATACATTCCACATATATCATCCTATTATTATTATTATTTTGCCTCTCTACTAATATGACAGGAGACAATCAATCTTCTTCTGCCACTGTTTCTACTGAAGATTTGCAGGAGGTGCGTGCACAAATGCGTCAACTAATGCAAGGGATGCAAGCAATTCAACTATCACTACACCAACAACGCGGGGAGCCTCCACCAGTTGAGAATGACCATATTGAGGATGAGAATCCTTTTGTCTCGGCGGCGGAAGCTGCACGTCTTCGGGCTGAAGCAGCACATGGTGCTACTGCAGGTGGTGATGGTCATGGCGCTGGCCGTGGCCGTGGTCGTGGTGGTGTCGAGGGACATGCTGCTGGCTTTGGTAATTTTGGAGCTCATCGACGACCGCAAAATTTTGGTCGTGCACGGCGAGTCCCAATTGGCGTTGCTGCAGATTTTGATTTTGATGAGAATTCTGATTATGGTGATGATGGTCGGCATGATGGTTTTGCTGCTCATGGTGGTAGTTACAATGACCGTGGTGGTGCTCCCTTTCGTCACTTTGGTGCTTTTGGTGACCAGAATTTTGGTGGTATTGATGACCACTGTGACCAACGTCGTGGTCATGAACGTCACCGCGATGATGATGGTTTGGGTAGAGTTAAAATTTCAATCCCTTCTTTTAATGGCAAGGAAAATGCTGATTCTTACTATGAGTGGGAGACAAGGTGGATCAGATTTTTGACTTATATGAGTACCCTGCTGAGAAGAAGGTAAAATTGGCAGCAATTGAGTTCAAAGGCTATGCCATTACATGGTAGAATCAAATACGTGCAGAATACCACCGTGTGGGACATGATCGTATCACTTGGGAAGACATGAAGAGGGAAATGAGACGTCGCTTTGTTCTTGCATATTATTCTTGTGACTTACATTTGCGGCTGAAACGCCTTGTGCAAGGTGATCGCAGCGTTGATGAGTATTTTCAGGAAATGGAAATGTGCCTACTTCGTAATGGAATCACTGAGCATGAAGAATCCACTATGGCCCGTTTCTTAGTTTAACCAATTGCTAACAAGGTGGACATGACCAGTTACACCAATCTCATGGAATTGGTGCACTTTGCAAAAAGAGCAGAACGACAGTTGGCTGAATCTTATAACAAAAATCGAGCTTCATTTTCTGCTACTAACAGTAATTCCCCATGGCGCAACCAACAACAGCAAGGGTCAGGTTCCCAAGCACCTTCCTCGCGAGCACCTTTTACACCTCGTGCAGATTCTAGAACAACAAAACAACCTGAGGTGAAAAGAAAAACCATTGGCTCAGGTCAGCAAGAAGAAAACAAGTTCAATTGAGTGTTTTAAGTGTGGTGGCCATGGGCATAAGCAGGCTGAATGCCACAATCGACGTGTTATTCTTGCCCTTGCGAATGGTTCTTATGATTCACAAAGTGAGGAGGAGGATGGCAATGATGACACGGATTTCCATGATGGCAGCGTAGAAACTTTGGAATATGAAGCAGAGGATGGTGAGTGTGAATTAGGCTTGAACTGTTTAGCGCTACAAGCTTTTCGTCATGTTGGTGAGATGCACACAAACACTATTTTCCCAAGATCCATGACAGAAATTACTTGTGCTGATTTTGATGAGCTGCATGTTGATTTGAATGATTGGGACACTCATGATTCCTCCAAGCGTGCTTCTATCACATTACAGGAAGCTCCATGTCATTTTGATAGTAGCTTGAAGGCTGATACTCTGAATCCTACGAAACCTAAAGTAATACAAGAAGTTATTTGTGCTCCGGAATATGGAAATGAGCTGCCATTATTCCCTTCTGAAAATACTCTTACATGCTTACTGCAAACTGAATGTCCACCTCCATATTCGAGTATACCAAATCATTCTTTGGTGGTGTGTCGTGTTCCTTCAACTCAATTAGTTGCAGCTGAACAAGGGCAGCGTCCTAACTTGTTTCAATCACGTTGCAAAATCAAAGGACAAGTTTGTCGATTCATAATTGATGGTGGAAGCTGTAACAATATTGTTAGTGCCATGCTTGTTGAAAAGCTTGGGCTGCAAACACGTCGCCACCCACACCCTTACCATATGCAATGGTTGAATAATTTAGGGACGGTGAAGGTTTCTTCCATGGTCAGACTATCATTTTCTATTGGTGACTATCATGATGAGGTGGATTGTGACATTGTTCCAATGCAAGCTTGCCACTTACTTTTGGGTCGTCCATGGCAATTTGATGTCGATTCTGTGCACTATGGCCGTTCAAACAAATACTCATTTATTCAAAAAGAGAAGAAGGTGGTTCTTGTCCCGCTGACTCCGGAAGATATACATGCTTCCGATATTGCTCGTATGAAAAGAGAGGAGAGTGACAAGAGAAAAATGAGTGACACACAGAACAACAGTGAGGGAGAGAATCCTAAACCATCCCACTCTATAAAGCCTACAAAAAATAAGAGAGTGCCACAACATAATGAATGTTTATTGGTGAGCAAGAGTGATTTGCGAGAAGTGCGAAACACAACAACCCCATTCTTTGTGCTCCTTTACTAGGATTTTTTGGTTTCAACTAACAGCTAAACCCTCAGCATTGCCCAGTGTGGTTCTTGATTTATTGCAGGACTTTGAAGATGCGTTCCCGGATGAGGTGCCCGCTGGTCTTCCTCCTGTACGCGGCATTGAACACCAAATTGATTTGGTTCCCGGTGCTTCTCTTCCAAATCGTCCAGCATATCGTGCTAATCCTGATGAAACAAAAGAAATTCAGCGATAGGTAAAAGAGCTTTTGGACAAAGGGTATGTTCGAGAATCCCTTTCCCCATGCGCTGTTCCAGTACTCTTAGTCCCCAAAAAAGATGGTTCTTGGCGCATGTGTGTTGACTGTCGTGCTATAAATGCTATAACTGTTAGATACCGTCACCCTATTCCAAGGCTTGATGATATGTTAGATGAATTATGTGGCACTGTTATTTTCTCCAAAATTGATTTACGCAGCGGCTATCATCAAATTCGGATGAAAATTGGAGACGAATGGAAGACAACATTTAAAACAAAAATTGGTTTGTATATGGCTTGTTGTGCCCTTTGGATTAACAAATGCTCCTTCAACTTTTATGCATTTAATGAATCATGTTTTGAGAGCATGTATTGGCAAGTTTGTGGTTGTATATTTTGATGATATCCTAATCTATAGCAAGTCTTTTGATGAACATATTGATCATATCTACCAAGTACTAGCTGTTTCGAGGGCTGAAAAGTTGTATGGGAACATTGCTAAGTGCACTTTTTGCACATATAGTGTTGTTTTTCTTGGTTTTGTTGTGACTGCAGAGGGCATTCGTGTTCATGAAGAGAAGATCAAAGCAATAAAGGACTGGCCTACACCTGCAAATGTGAGCCAAATTCGCAGTTTTCACGGACTTGCAGGTTTCTACATGAGATTTGTCAAAGATTTTAGTACAATTGCTGCACCACTGAACAATTTGACAAAGAAGGATGTCCCCTTCAAGTGGGGAGCTGAACATGACCAATCATTCCAAGTGCTAAAAAGAAAACTTTGTGAAGCACCACTACTATAACTACCAGACTTTGGTAAAACCTTTGAAATTAACTGTGATGCAAGTGGTGTTGGCATCGGTGGTGTGCTAATGCATGAAGGTAAACCCATTGCTTACTTTTCTGAAAAATTAAATGGTCCACATCTGAACTACTCTGTTTATGACAAAGAGCTTTATGCCTTAGTTCGAGTTCTTGAAACATGGCAGCATTACTTGTTTCCTAAAGATTTTGTCATACACTCTGATCATGAAGCTTTAAAATATCTCAAGACTCAAGGTAAGCTGAACCGTAGGCATGCAAAATAGATTGAGTTTATTGAGACATTCCCATATGTTGTTAAGCATAAGAAAGGTAAAGATAACATTGTTGCAGATGCTTTGTCAAGAAGATGTGTGTTGGTTACTCAGCTTGATGCAAAGGTTTTTGGTTTGGATTCAATTAAAACACTTTATTCTACTGATTCAGATTTTAAAGAAGCTTTCCCTTAGTGCATAGCTGGGAAAGGTTGGGAAAAGTTCTATATACATGATGGATTCTTATTCCGGACTAAAGAACTATGTATTCCAGCTTGTTCGATTCGACATGTTCTTTTGCAGGAGGCACATGCAGGTGGTTTAGCTGGTCATTTTGGCATAAAAAAGACGTTGGATATGCTTGATAACCATTTCTTTTGGCCACATATGAGACGTGATGTCCAGCGACACGTTGAGCGGTGCATAACTTGCTTGAAAGCTAAGTCTCGCCTTAATCCCCATGGTTTATACATTCCATTACCAATTCCAAATGTACCTTGGGAAGATATATCCATGGATTTTATTTTAGGGTTACCTCGGTCTGAGAGGGGGAGTGATTCCATATTTGTTGTTGTCTATCGCTTCTCTAAGATGGCACATTTTATTCCATGTCATAAGACTGATGATGCTTCACACATTGCTGACTTGTTTTTTAGGGAGATTATTCGTTTACATGGAGTACCAAAGACTATTGTTTCAGATAGGGATGCCAAATTTCTAAGCTATTTTTAGAAGACATTGTGGGGTAAACTTGGCACCAAATTGTTATTTTCTACTACTTGTCACCCGCAAACAGATGGCCAAACCGAGGTAGTCAACCGTACTCTATCAACAATGTTGCGGGCTGTACTGAAGAAGAATTTGAAGATGTGGGAACAATGTCTTCCACATGTCGAGTTTGCTTATAACAGGGCAGTACATTCAACAACAAATTTTTGTCCATTCGAAATTGTTTATGGTTTTAAGCCACATACACCCATGGATCTTTTGCCTTTACTATTACAGGAACAAGTTGACCTCGATGCTGCAAAGAGATCTGAATTTATTAAGAAGCTCCATGATGACACCAAGAGGAACATTGAGAAGAAATATGCACAGTATGCAAAGCAAGCAAACAAGGGTAAGAAAAAAGTTTTATTCCAGCGCGGTGACCTAGTGTGGTTACATCTACGCAAGGATCGATTTCCTCACCAACGCAAGAGTAAGTTATCCCCACGGGGTGATGGTCCATTCAAGGTTCTCAAAAAGATAAATGATAATGCTTACAAAATTGAGTTGCCCCCTGAGTATTCCAATGTGAGTGCAACATTCAATGTCAAAGACTTGCTTCCATTTGTCGGTGAGTCTGAGTCGAGGACTACTCCTTCTCAAGAGGGGGAGGCTGATGAGGACATCCCAAGCATCGACAATAATATTAGAGTAAAGTGCATCCACCATACATGTAGTTGTCTTATTGTTTCATTTTAGTCCAACAAGTTGTAAACGTTGCACACACATGCATGAAGTTGCATTGTTGTATCATTTTGGTCCAACAAGTTGTAAACGTTGCACACACATGCATGAAGTTGCATCGTTGTATCATTTTGGTCCAACAAGTTACAAATACTGCAAATACTAAGCATCGACTCAGGCAGCTACTTTATTATCATGACAATTGAATAGAATTTTTATGGGCTATGTCAGTACACACTACGATGTAAGCATTATCAATTTTATGTTTTAGACCCTCATGTTTTTACACCATGCGCTTATACCCTTCCAAATCCTCATTAGCATTCCACACCTACGAAATACGGATTTCTAATGTACAATGGATTGTATATGCACACTGTGAACTAATTGTATGGTGGGTGCAATATTTGCAAGTTGTTGGACTAAAATAATACAAAAATGCAACTTCATGCATGTGTTTGCAACGTTTACGACTTGTTGGACCAAAATGATACAGCGATGCAACTTCATGCATGTGTGTGCAACGTTTACAACTTGTTGGACCAAAATGAAACAATGAGGCAACTTCATGTATGGTGGATACACTTTACTCATAATATTATTAAGAATAAGGATGCAACTAATATTGTTGGTCCAGTTACACGAATGCGGGCTAAATAGCTAGAGAAGGAAATTCATTCTTAGGTGAATGCTAACCTTATTCTAATCAATGACAATACTTCAGATCATTGATGCTTCCAAGTTGTTGTTTGAACATTCTTAGGAACGACGGCATCTGGGCAAAGGCATGGGACGAGGATGGTTTTAATCCTCCAACAGTGTGATGATCAGCTTACTGTTTGTGGGAACAGGTTGACGTGTGAATCTTGGAAGAATAATGATAGGTGAAAGCTATCCCTAAATATCAAATACTACTTGTATTTAAGAATATTATATTGTGTGCTATATTTATATTGCAGGACCTAGATGCTTGGACGTGCTGTGTTAGTGAAAGAATAAAGAGAGAAGGAGAACCATTACGCTACCATGTAAAACACTCGTGGATGTACAAGCAATAAAATTCATGGCATGCAGAAGAAAACCAACCATCCAAAAAGTTACACTAGACCACGCTATTAATAGGAGTACTTCAACTTCCCAGTGCATGTTCTCCATTATTTTATCTAAACTGAAAACTCCACTAGTGCTATATGTATCCATGTAATAGATGACGAGAGGGCACTTTTTGGCCGACCATTTTACATAACACTCATCTTTGAGATAATATACGTGAAGCTTGAGAGGCTTACCAACTTGTTCTTTCGATTCCTGAGGGAGTCGTAGAACGCCGAACTGCGGTTCACCCAGTTCGTGCCTTCACGTCTATACGGCGTGATTGCGTGGTCTAGTTTTGTCGGTACGTGGAAGGGCGATTGTCTCGGTTGTTCATCGCGTGTGCAAGATCTCGCAGTGCGCAGCTTCGTCGTCAGGTCACGCAATGATATTTATCAAGTTAGTGTGAGGATCCTTCAAGAAGATCAGGCCACAAAAGTCGCTCTCGTGTGATCTGTACACGTGCGCGCATCACAACCCTCCAACCACCACTTCTGCTCGTTGGCACCCGTCTCCCCACCGCCCATGTCTCCTTGCACTTAGATTGCACCTCCTTGCTCTAGGCATCGTCGTTGTGCCTACCTGCTTCGAGCGTTGTCACGTCGTGCCACCAACGTCTGCTCCGCTCGCTGTCACTAAAGGTTGCTCCACTCGCAGCCGCTCACCTCCACCACTGCCACGCATCCATGCTTCAAGCGTTGACGCCCCACGTGTCACAGGAGCCTACTCCACACACCACTACTCAACTACGTCGCCGCTACGACTTCTTCACTCCCAGTGCATGTGTCGTCACAATTCGCAGCTTCCAGCTCTAAAGTGCCCGCACGCCATCAAGCCACCAATGCCTCCTCGGGGAAGAAGCTGGAGGAGAAAAGGCGTTCAACATTTTTGTTTCGTATATTCAACATTTCTTGACTTTAGTATCAATGTTTTTTCTGTGTAATTTCAGCATCCACAAGTCAAATGTTGAACGTGATCAAAGGACCTATTGAGGTTGTACTGCTAAAATGCTGAAACAATTATTTTTTAGATTTAGGTTGTTTCCCTCTATCTAAGCTAATTGGGCTAAAATGAACTTTAAAGATGTATGGCTTAACCATCTTTCACAAGATGCATAGGAAGTATCCTAAAGTTCATTGCTTCGGTATCTACCAAGTTGTGCAGCTGACTTGTGGGCCCACTAGGTGTGGCACCGACATGGTAGTGTCCCAACTGCACGGGGACCAAGTCCTAGCCAGTGCCAATCATCGACCACGCCCAGGTTTAGATGCCAATGAGATTAGGGTTCAACTAAAAGGTGAGAGTTATATTATAGAGCCCAAGTTTAGTGGAATGAGATTGGAGATCAATTAAAAGGTGATAAAGTTATATTATGGAAACCAACCTCTCCGTGGAAACTATGGAAATTCTAATATGAGCCACACGATGTTGATCCAAGGGCCGGCTCAGATAAGGTGGGAGGGTTGATTTGCAAAACTGCCTTTGCAAATCATCCCTCCCACCTCCCTGAGCTTTGCAAATCACCCCTCCCACCTCTCCTAAACGTGCCCTTGGATCAAGATCGTGTGGCCCTGATTAAAGTTTTCATAGTTTCCACGGGAGGTTGGTTTCCACCAGATATGTCCCCTTTCATATAAGTGTACTTTAAGATCATGCATATTCAAATATTAAATATATATTTTTAATGAAACGCACAAGATAGTGTGAGCTTCATTGATATAGAAAAAAAAATACATACATGCCTACTGCTCTGGGAAGCCATAGACACGAAAAAGAAAAGAAACTAAAAAAACTTACCCAATTGGATGGGGACATCAGCACGAGGAACTCCACAACTCAATTCTCCTGGTTGGATTGGAGTATAACGCGAGAACTCCACAACTCAGCCCACACTTGGGAATGGAGTCTCAGTCCTGATAAATACTCAAACACGCAGAGCTACGGAAGCAGAGAAAACCAAGTTGTCGAGGTTACCATCCTTCTCAAGCCTAGGAAGTCACTGTAGAAACATGACCGAGTCGATAAAGGAGTCAAGAAAAACATACCGCAGCGCACTAAGGAGGCCACCGCCATGCATGACTTATCGTCGTAGTACCGCTGTCACACCACACACCATCTGACAGAGTTAAACCACCAAATCCGGACCTCTCGTATATGCTGCCTCGCCATCACCATTGTGAAGACGCAGCACGCGGGGGGCTCGCCACACCCGTTGTTGGACCCCTTCTCACACTCGTCACCTCGTAGAAGACACTACACGCTGGCCTCGCCATGTCTGCCACATTACTCAGTGTCACATGTTTGTTCCTTATATCGCTGTCAGGATGGTGAATAGTGTCGACCCATGTTCCAATATCCCCATCAAACAACTGAATCACACCTGTGGACAACAACATTACTTTGTGCCGCCCGTGCTACAGCCACCACTGCCATGATATAGCAAGCCAAATTGTCGCTTGTGCCACCTTTTTATGATGTACCACACCGAAATCGCCAAGCAAGGCTAAGCAACCCGCCGCAGTCCATTGTAAGCCAAGTTGTCCCACAACATTGGTGCTGCATGCGCCGCCATCCAATGGAGTCTCACATCGTACTGATAGTTGCAGCAACACCCATTGTTGTAGTCTACTGCAAGCAGCCGAATCCAACATTGATATGGAAACCCCCAGCCACTAACAAGATTTCAGACACGCTATCACTCCTCTACACCACGTCGGGCTCATCCACCGCGCATCGCAACATGCCCACACATGCAGTCACCAAGTAATGCAGTTATCGCCATGCTCCAGGGGGCTAGAACATGATCAAGCCGCCTTCATACTATCGAAGCCGTCAGTCACACCGTGGCCGACTAGCACCATCTGCCCAGCCCACGATGCCATGTAGCGAGGAGGAGGCTCGTCGACCACCACCACCTCAACAACGGTTGCATCCCCGTCACTACTACCGCACCACCTAAAAGGATCAAGATGCCTAAGAAGGGAGTGAATTAGTCTTCTACAAAATTTTAATACAATAAAAACAACCTAGCAAGCAAGCAAATTTACCCCACATTCCTAAACCAAGGTTGAGTGTGTCTATCTAGTGGATAAAAGAGTTTTGCAACATAGGTCCAATCCTAATCTAACATGGCAAGTCGAGAAATTAAAAAGCTTGAAAGTAAACTTACACAAGAAGGATAGAAGGCAATTTTTTTATAAGGTATCAAAAAGTCAACAACTCTCCTCTAGTCCTCGTTGGAGCACCCAAGCAAAGGTCTAGATCCCCTTGATCCGTGCGCTTTCTAGTGGAAATTCATTCCCCACTCTTGGATGACAGATTACAAAACTGTGTATACCTTCTTAGGGCTTCACACAATCTCCTTGTAAGCTCACCAAGATCACCACCACCAAGCTAGATGCCGATAACTAAGAGTAACAAGCCAATGATCTTCACTTGACCTAAGCTAGCTCAAGAGAAGATGAGATGCACACTTGCTACTCTCCAAAGCACTAAATATGTCCTTAATCTTCTCAATCAAGAACTTCTAATCAACTCAAGTGCCTCTCTTGTCTTGCAAGCCTCAGCTATTTGGACAGTGATTTCTGGTGGCAAGAGAGCTTCCTTATGGGAGAAGAAGTGGTATAAATAGCCCCCTCAAAATCCCCTAGATGTTGTTGCTGATGTATAAGCACCGACTATTTCAGTGGTTCGGTGGTCACTTTTCTTTTAAAATCCAATGGTGACAACCATCAACTATTTTGGTGCCTACTTTTAGGTCATCATCGAAAATTTTCAATGCGTTACAGAGAGCATATAACGTGACATGTCTCAACCCAAGGGCACGGACTATTTTGAATGTCTACGCATTCACCCATCGAAATAGTCGGTGTTCACTGTCTCAATGGTGAGCTTGGGGTCACTGACTAATTCGATTGTCCCTGGTAGCGCCCATTCTAATAGTCGGTGCCTCTACTGATTCTCATCTAAACCAGCAGGCACCAATTATTTTGGTGTCCTGCTCCAAGCACCACCGAAATATATAGAATGACAGGCTTTATTTCGTATGAGGATTGCATCTCTTTTAATTATCTGTTGTGATCATAGTGATAACATAACTTTGTGTTACATTGTTTATGAAAGTAGTAGGTAGTCATCATATTGTTGGGTGGCTTTGGGATATGATTTTTATTTGCCACATTCTTAATATAGGCCTGTCAACATGAATAGCTTTGATATGTCAAAATATTCGATATCATAGGCAGCACCATTCCACATTTACACCAAAAGTCACCCCATTGATGATGATCTGAATGTCAAATGGGACTTCCCAGGCTTTTATAATGCGAAGCCTGTGATTCAAGTGGTTAGTGCTTGAAGTTGCTTACTTGACGTGCTATATGTAACTATTTGTCTATGATTTCGTATATATCGCCCTATTTTTCTCATCATGAAGGCACGAGGCAAGACCTATGAGGTCTACCTCGATAAGATCACCTTGACGATGGAGTGGAGCCTAGCAAGCGATGATGAGGATGACCTACCAGTGCCCTGTCCAACTGAGGTGATGTTCGTTCACAACTATCCCATGATTATATATGTTTTTCCACTTAAATTTTGATAGATTCGAAAAAAAGCAGAGGAGCTTCGACATCTTATCAAGAGGAAATGGACGTCAGGACAATGGTATCATGTGGAGGAAGGGGACATTTGATGATGCCTCGGCTTTATTTTGTTAACAGGGGCAATAAGTTATATATAGTTGTAGATTAGTTTGATATATAGTGCTCTACTATATAGTGGAATCAGTATTGGATGTTGATTTTGGTTGATTCTGGTTAGATTCGAATCAGTATGGAATCAGTACTGCTGTTGGAATCAGTATAAATGATGATTGTACTATGTTGTGGTTTATATAGCTTTAATATGAAGATCAAATATCCTATGGTCCCATCTAAACTATTTTAGCTTATATCGTTCCTTTCATCAGCTTAGTCTTGATAGCAAGCTACAACTCCTCCGCCGTATCCATAACCTGTCATTTCGGCCTAGAACAGCCCAGCTGCATGTCTGCTTACCCTCAATCTTCTTCGAGCAGGTTAGGCCCAAGAGTGCCTGGCAGCACTCCGCGTCCACGGCTACTAACGGCCGAGCTGCGTGTCCGCTTGACCTCAATCTCCTTTCGGGCTGGTTAGACCCAAGACACCTAGCAGTTCTCCACATCCTGCAGTTACTAAATCTCCTTCAAGCCGATGAGGCCTAAGACAACCCGACTACTCTCCACGTCCGAGGAGTAGCGCTCCATCACTGATAGATGGAGACCACCTCGCAGCTTCGTCCGTCTTCCTACCCTGCCTGAAGCATGCTGCCGTCGTCTTGCCTTGTTGAACGTTGCACTAGTGGAAATATCTCGCCAATCAGTCGCATAGCTAGCCCAAATGGGGAGATATTAAAGCCTGTCAGCTTCTTCCCCTCCGGCAAGTTTACTACGTGTATGCCAAATTCTTGTGGAGAGCAACTCATTTAGTATTTGGTATTGCACCTCCTAGAAGTTTCAACCAATTTTTTGGGAGATGTGCAAAACAAAAGGAGGTTAAAAACCAAATCTATTTTTATTGATATAGGTACTCAGCATTATGTTGGACAATCTGAAACACTAGAAATGAAGTGATCTGTGATAAATGCCAACCTAAAACTTTTTGCATGTATTATTCAGGGGAATTTTACTAGCTCAGGGAGTGGGCCAAGTTGTAGCGACATGAGAGCAACCAAGAACTTGTAAAGATGACCTGTTGTTCTTTGGAGATGGCCGCATTAAGTTTTTCTAATTCCCATGGATGGTCCTTTAGGTTTCGGATTGGAGATTGAGAGACCCTTTATTATCTATGTAACCTTGGTTTGGTATTGTAATAATTGGAACTGATCCCTTTTCGTTTTGAGAAGGGTAAAGCCGGATATTTTTTCATTATCTAAAAAATAAAGTGTGTGGAGAGGCTTGTTTTATAATATAGACTTATGCTGTAGCTTATATATCCCAGCCCCTCTTGCTGTTTCCCTGCTTTCATAAACCCAATATAAATAAACCAACCTCGCACATAAATATAAAATCAATACAATGTTCAATTCTGCGCCCCCTGGAAAAAAAATAAGCGAGTAGATGTCTCGAAACTCCTAGATACTCACTCTGTTCCAGAATACAGCAACGTTTAGCTTTTTCCAAAGTCAAACATTATATTTTTAGAAATAGTGTTGGTCAAAGTTAAGAATGTTTGACTTTGAAAAAGTATAAACGTTACTATATTCTAGAATAGAGGTAGTATATATTATTACATACTTATATTACCATTGAGTATTTGGGTTTAATTGTTCCTTCAGCTAGTATATTGTGGCAATCAGGTTGATCCTCTGCGACCAAGTCTCCACCTGCCGTTGCATTACACGAAATAAGATATTCCTAATCCAAACCGGCAGGCCCATGATGGCAATCATTCATTCAGCCATGTGGTGACGCGTCGCCGTGTCGACCTGGCTGGTAAGAATCGCTTCGTTGCGTGGATCGCTACCGATTCTTCTCTGTGAGCCTCTAGCTAGAACCCATCTCCCACCTGCCGCCGCGCTCTGTCTCCGTCTCCATTGTCCATTCCTGTCGCTACATTCTCTGCTCTCTCCTTCCTCCATTTCTATTTAAACAGGAGCGAGCTCTGCGATGTGCATCCGTAGTGCTTCGTAACTGAGAGGTGATTGACTTGCTGGAGAACTTACATATTGAACCTACGCCTTGCAAATGGCGATGCCAGTGGAGATGGCGATGTGCATCGCACACAACGTGTTCTTGCTGCTCGACGGCTGGGTCTGGACCTGCGTCCTCGCCGCCGATGAGGCCGCGCGCCTCCTTCGTTCGGCGACACAAGGATCATTGAACTAACTCGAGGTGAGGCTTTAGCAGCAATAAATTGTGCTATCTTTCTGTTAGTTGTAGTAATTTCTCCAATGTTATTGACTGCCATGGTTGTTCTTTTGCATACACCCGATGTTTCTTTAGTCAGCTGTACATTTTAATGGTTGCATTTCATTAACTGTTCATGTGCAAGGCATCCGAAATCAAAATCTAGTTTCTAGTAGCGCTGGTTTTATCAAAAAGTATTTTCCATGCTATTAATGATGAGAAAGTGAAAAAAGGTTCTTCTCTCCCATTTGAACTAAAGATTCTATATTCTCTCGCATTTCAGGTTCAGGGCTCGTCAAACATGTGTATACGCCTATACGATTGACGAGACGGTAGATACTGACTTTAGTAGATTCTCTCTTTTTTATATAGAATATGGATATGTAAATTCTGAAACTGCACATACCTTTTTCCTTTATTTTTTTTCTTCTTTTCTGTGGACAAAGCTCAGTTGTTAGCACATCAGGGACAAGGATGTAGTACGTAGTTTCTAATTCCTAGTTAGTGCATTGCCGTCTTTGTATCTCGATTGTGGATTTTTCACAAATTGCATGCCTAGATTTGTCTGTAAAAGTAATTACAAAAGTATTATAAATTTTCTACATTTTGCTTGCAAGTTGCAATCTATATTCTTAGTATTTGCAGTTAAAATATATCTAGACAATCAATGCCCAAAACAGCATTTGTTTACAATCGATTCGCAGAAGTAATACAGCTGATCATTACAGACTAGTTAGGATCATGGATTTGGGCATGTGGGTTCTCGCATCTGATGTAAGTTGACTCCAGAGATCAGGCAAATAATGGAGACGTCACACTGAACAACCCAACCTCCAAGAAAAAGATAACAGAGACAGAGATAAAAGATATAGGAAGGTCAAAAGATACTAGATTATAATGGTTGGGTATGTGCAGTGGACGATCGACAACCAGCTATGGTAATTCCTGTCTAGCGTGGTGTTAATCTCTAAATGATTCGACACAGAATGTGTTGCCAAAACTAAAAAGACTTGTCTGACTTAATTAGTTGTACCTAAGTGTTGTTGCGATCATAATTATGCTCGCCTAACCGAACACAATGAGCCGCCTTTGATGACCAAAACTTAAAGAAAAAATGATCCTAACACTCTTCAGCAAGTGATGACGACGCGTTGCTTTTGAGCTTTTCCAACTAGTTTTTGTGATAATTTCGTTCTCGTTGCCATCAGCCCATCACTGGAGGTATTTGGTTGGACAAATTGTAACGTAGGTGTTAATCGTTTCCCTTAAACGTGTTTGTTTCTACTCGCTCCGCAATCAGATAGCGCGCAATCAAATGCCAGCCATACCTTGTGCAAACAAACAAAGCCTGTAAACAGTGATCCCACCTCTAAAACCCCTGCAATCTATTTTCATTTACGTTGCCATTACCAGATTGTCAACCAAACACCTAGGTTTACTTCTTGTAGCACGGCGTTGAATCTTGTATCGCGCTGGTAACTTGTTTGACAAATATACGTAGGTGACAAAGGAGAACAAGTGAACAACCATGTTTGTGTAGGGTCAATTGCCACGTACTCAAGTAGCCAAGTAGGCATACATATGCCCCAATGATTGTGATCGACTCTTGTGAAGCCAGGTAATCAACTCTTGTGAAGCCAGAGCAAAGCCTCTGAGAGACCCCAACAGAGACTTCGCCAGAGATTGCTCCTTCCTGCTGTCACAACCAGATTGATCCCAAAAACCGACTCGTCCTGCCCTACGTGCTTGGATGATGATGATTCCCGATTATTGAACTTAATAAAAATTTAAAACTGATGGTCCCACCATGTGGGGTGACGCCGACGTGTCGCCGGCCGTGTCGAGCTGGTAGGACCATTTCTTTTTGTTCGCATCATGGCAGATTCTCCTTTTGATCGAGAGCTTGCGTCCAGAAGCTCTCTTCTGTATGGTTGTATGCGTTGGCGACATCGTTGCTAGCTTCTCCTCTCCCTCTTCGTCTCCGTCATCACCATATAAGCCGGACCGGACTGTACTGAGCACTGCGTTCATGGTGCTTAGTTATGTGACTTGTGAGGTGGTCGTCAAGTCGCCAAAGAAGAGCTGTGTTAAAGAACTAGCTGCCTTGAAAGCAAATGGCGATTCCATGGGAGACGGCGGCGTCGATCGCGCAGAACGTGTTCTTGCTGCTGGACGGCTGGGTGTGGACGTGTGTCCTCGCCGCCGATGAGGCCGCACGGCTCCTCAGGTCGGCCACACACTGATCGTCCAACTATGATCGATATGGTATCCCTAGTTGTTGTCTTTCTCTGGATTCTCTGTATATAGCTTATTCCATTTTTTTTGTTGAATTTCATCGGAGTTATTCTGTACTTGCCACTTACTTTAGTCGATTGATGGGGCTGGATTTGCTGATGATGAGGCGTCCATTATACTATTTTGATCAAATGCGTAAGAATCCATGAGTCATGATCACGATCCAACTATGAATGACTACATTTGCACTTTTTCTTTTATTTTGGACATAGACTTGGCATCACAGGAGTTCCTGATCACTCCAAAGTTGGAATGAAGAACTTGTCATGCACGCAAATCCAAGTACAAGTTGAACACAGCCGAATCCACTTGCGTAGAACTTGTAATGACGGTATGGACGGGTCAAGCAAACCTTAATGGCTATAATTTATAATTTTACATTGGTTATACATGTATTTTGCTTCCCGACAATATTATCGACATGCAGTTATCGTTGAGGTAAAAATAGTTTAGGTGAATTGAGCCTAACTCAGTTGGCAAGGGTCCTTGTGGTGGAACATGCCCACTCGGGTTTGAGTCCTCGACTTGGAATGTGTGTCACATTTTACTGGATTTATTCAAGGATTTAACCGGCATTGTTCTTTCAGCGGTAGGCGACGTCCCCATCGATTGCGAGCCGCCTCTAGTGACTTCGCCAGTCTCAAGATCAGCCGGCTCGGTCTCTTGGAGGTGATCATAGAGGTAGGGTTGCGTATATGTATTCATAGGGGTGAATGTGTGTGCATTTGTGTGAGCGTCTTTGATTGTACTGTCACTCCAAAAAAATACTTTAGGTTTTGAAAAGGTTCGACAAGACAAAAGGGCAATAAGTTAAAAACTTGGTGTTTAGATAGGGGATAGTTGGCGAAATTCACTGTAGCAAAACTTTACTGTACTAAAAAATTATGAGAGGAATCAAGATTTACAATGAATATTGTAAATGAATAATGAAGTCTCACGATCTAGATTCAACTTATCCATTCACATTTTTATTTAATTGAAAACCATAATGCATCTCATAATTTTTGCTACAATAAAGTTTTGCTATAGTAATTTTTTACAAACTTTCGCTATCTAAACGAGCCTAAGAAAAACAAGGGTAACTTAGAAAATATTCTAATAATTTGCAAAAAGGGGCTCTGAGGCTTTCTCCAATGATTAGCTCTGAGCTATAGCTCGCAAAATATATTTTTATATTTAATAAAACAGAGAAGAACTATCTCTTGATCAAGAGATAGTTTTGGACACACTTTGAGAATTAAGATTACATGAGGATGACATCACTACATGAAAATGGCATATTCGTCCCATGTTTTACTGTTTGGGAACACCAACCGGTACCAACCACTAGCCGGTACTGTTTGTGTGCATTCAGTGTCGGCTGGTGTTATCAACCGGCACCAACACACCAGCTATAAAAAAAGGCTTCTTCCTGCTCCCGACCGACAGCACACATAAGCTTCTTCATTTTCTCCGAGAGCATAATGGCGTCCTAGGGGAGGTTATCCTCCACTATTAGGACCTAGACGCAACAAAAAAAGACCCAGCTGGCCCAAGTTGTAGTCGGACGGCGACCGTATGAGTCTCTGAATAATATCATCTTCCTTAGCTTGGGAGGTGGAAGCCACCTTAAAAGGGAGAGCCGCTCTTCCTCTATTGGACTAGTCTTTGGGGTGATTGTTCCTTTCCATGAGAGGTGTTGAGCTTTGTTCCTACCCGCCTAGGCCGGTGTACATCATTTGGTATCAGAGGTGGGCCTCTGTGTAAGAGGGTGAGAATGATGAGGACTTCCTCGACACGATTTGGCCAGGCGCACAACAGTGTAGGCAGCATTTGGCAAGAAGCACAACAGTGTAGGCGGCATGTTGTGGCCAAGCGAGCATGGTTTGGCCAGGCGCACAACAGTGTAGCCGGTATTTGGCCAGGCGCACGACAGGGTAGGCGACAGCCATGCACGTCCGAACTTATTCCACCTCATTTAGCGGAGCCCTTGTTAAGAAGGAGAGAATGATGAGGACATCCTCCACTATTACTCGCTGGCAAAGACGCAACAAAAAAGGGCCCAGCTAGCCCAAGATGTAGTCGGGCGGTGACCGTGTAAGGCTTAGAATAATCCCACCTTGCTTAGCTTGGAAGGTGGAAGCCACCTTAAAAGAAAGAGTCACTCTTCCGCTATCGGACTAGTCTTCGGGGTGATTGGGCCTTTTTCTGAGAGGTGTTGAGTTTTGTTCCTACCCGCCGGGACCGGTGTACAGCATTGGTATCAGAGCTGGGCCTCTGTTTAAGAGTGTGAGAATGATGAGGACATCCTCGACACGATTTGGCCAGGCGCACAACAGTGTAGGCGGCATTTGGCCAGACGCACGACAGTGTAGGCGGCATGTCGTGGCCAAGCAAGCATGATTTGGCCAAGAACACAACAGTGTAGGCGTCATTTGGCCAGGCGCACGATAGGGTAGGCGGCAGCCGTGCACGTCCAAATTTATTCCACCTCACTTAATGGAGCCCTTGTTAAGAAGGGGAGAATGATGATGACATCCTCCACTATTACCTGCTGGCAAAGACGCAACAAAAAAGGGCCTAGCCAGGGTTAACAAAACCGTGGTTTGACCGGTTTTCGTTAGGAAAAAACCGGTCCGGCTAACCGATCAAACCGACCGGTTAGCCGAGTGGTCCGGTTTTATAGTGTCGGTTTGGAGCGGTAACCGGGGTTTTTTGCAACCGGGCCGGACCGGTTTGGTCAGGAACCGGTCGGTTCGGACCGGTTCCCACCGGTTTTGTTAACCCTGGGCCCAGCTGGCACAAGTTGTAGTCCGGCGGTGACCGTGTGAGTCTTTGAATAATCCCACATTGCTTAGTTTGGGAGGTGGAAGCCATCTTAAAAGGGAGAGTCACCCTTCTTCTAACGGACTAGTCTTTTGGGGTGATTGGGTCTTTCCCTAAGAGGTGTTGAGCCTACCCGCCTGGGACAGTGTACATCAGTTATACCCATTTTTTATCATTTAGTGGAGATTTTCGTGTATCTAAGTGTATCCAAGGTTAGTATCTTGATTCTCCTCTCTTCGATGGTTATTAAATTGTATTCGGTGCTTTATACTTAGAGAAATTTGTGAATTTTTTGGATTGAGGTTGTATATGTACCCTATAGAAAAAGGAAAAGAAAACAAATAAAAGAAAAACAGAAAATGAAACAAATAAAACAAATAATAGCAGTTAGTACCGGTCAGTATTATCAACCGGTACTTAGTGCTAGATAGGTAGCTCTTACCTTTGAAACAGGTTGAAATAGTGATGTCAAGCCTTTAAAAAAACTAACGTTATCAAACCATTTCGAATAGTTTTTTTAGGCCATTATATTAATACGTGCATAATAATACCCTTATCTTCTTCTCCAGCACCCTCATCCTTGTTGGAAGACATCATCTAGAGTTAGACGAAAAGCTCGTGACTCATTAGCTCACTCGGCTCGGCTCATTCTATTTTTCTAACGAGCAATGCTCATTCTTTAGCTTGTTAGATAAGTCCATCTCTAACTTCCCAAATTATTCAATTAACTCCATCTCTAATAAGTTAGTCAAATTCTGAACGAAAAGGCAAATTATAATTACACAGGACTAAGTTCGACTTTTGTACGGGTAGTTTTCGAAACAAGAATTTTGTAATGGCGAAGATATACTTTTTCACTGTATAAAGACACACGTAAAATATCATGTTTACTTTCTCTGTTCTAAAATAATGCAACTTAGGACCAGGTAACCTAAACCAATGCTATGTGTAAAAATTACAAAATTACCCCTTGTCTTTTGTGAGAAACAATTGATTTGTCTTCTGTGTGAGAAGCTTCTAGAGACTCTTATCTTTTATAGAATCTAGATCAAAGTTGCATTTTTTGGACAAATTTCAGCTGCACGTTTCAGCTGCGATCCCTCGTCTCTGTACATTCATCCAGGCCCACCTTCCAGTCACATATACATATGGAGTCACCGTAGACACCGCACCGCAGCCCGCCGCCAGTTTCATTTCGAAACTCCTGACCGTTGCCTCTCCCCCCTCACCCACCCGGCCCATCGCCGCTCCCAATGGCTACCCCATCGCCACGGCGGAGAGGGAGAGCGATGGCGTCGAGAGACGCGACGGACAGCCCTAGATCCGCACGGCGTCGCCCTGGAGCAGCGGCGGCGGCGGAGGCTAAGGACGGCGCTGGCCTGCTCAGCCCGCGGTTCCGGTCGGCCGCCGCGCTGGCCGGGTGGGACGAGGAGTCCGTCCTCCTGGCGGCGCTCGTCGTCGAGGACACCCCCGTCCGCGAGTTCCGGCGCAAGAGGCGAGCCTCCACCTCATCCTCCGCCGGCGGCGGTAGCACCGGATCTGGCACCAGGTAGTCATCAGTTCGACGCCGCCCACAAATCCCCCCTCTCGTCTTCTTTGTTGATCTGCGGAGCCCGCCCGACCGTTCTTGCAGGACGAGGAGGTCTCGTAGGCAGTTTCCGGGCAAGATTCCGCCGGTGGTTCTTGCGCTCGACGACGACGACAAGCCGGACGATGCGACTGGTTTGTTCCTTAGATTGATTAAACAAGATTCATGGGAAAAATTCTTGGTATATCTATTGAACGCTCCCAATCTTGCCGTTGATTTGGTGATCTGTAGATGTCAAGCCGGAAGTGAAGGAATCCAAGGAAGAGGAAGAGAAGGTAGTCGTTGTGGGCGAGAAGGAGGCGTCAGGATCTGGCGAGAAGGCACCAGTGACGGGCAATCTGGCCTGTATGGATCGGCTCCGGGAGGAGCTCTCTTGCGCGGTAAGGGAGGTTCTTTTGTTTCAGATTTGATCTGTGTGCATGCTTCATGGTTTTAGGGAATGATTTGGGGGATACATGTGTGCAGATTTGCTTGGAGATCTGCTTCGAGCCCAGCACCACGCCTTGTGGGCACAGGTAATTTCAAACAATAGTTTCAGAGAAGTGGTTGTTTTAATTCTGAATGTATGTCACATGCTTCCTGATATTGTTTACTTCATTTTGTCTGCTGATTTCTTTCGAGAAGGAATTTACAATAGATGGATTCCTCTGTTATAGAAAGTGCAGTCTTATGAATTATCAGGGAACTTGGTACATTCATGCAGATTAATATAGGAAAGTCTGATTACTTGTATTAATGAACCACAAAAGCTTATTTGTACTTCAATTCCTTTGTTTTTTCTGAATATGTGTATCTGCAAAACTGGAGTACTGTAATTTCCATCAATTATTCGACTGTTGACTGAGAAAATAGGTTACTTGAATTCAAACCATTTGTATGAGAAAGGGAATATAGAAAGAACTACTGCATATCTCATTCTGTTATGGTAACGGTATGAAGCATTTGCTTACCGCAAATGCTTAATTCATTTTGTTTGCTGCCTGCTAAAGGAAATGGCAATAGGTGATTGCTTCAACTATTTCAAGTGCAGTGTTTTTAATTACATGTAATTAGGTACATTCTTTCCAATCAATGTAGGGCTGTCTGTTCACTACACAGCCAAAATGAGCTACAAAAACTTTTTTTTAAAATGTAGATGATCAGTTAGTATTAATAGATATTTGTTTTTTTCTGATTACTTATATATTGAAGTCTGGAATACTAAAATCCTCAATGTTCAGCTGGACTGGAAAGAAATGGTAGTATACCAGTAATTTTTTTAATCCTGGGTTCAACATTCAAATCAATCTTACTCATCACAATTGAGTGATGCCGTCATTCTATTTGTCTATTGATCCCAAACTTAAATTTTGCTCATGTTACCTGAAAAAGTTTTCCTCATTGTGAGCTGGACTGGAAAGAAATGATAGTAGTCTAATATCTGTTTTGATCCTTGGTTAACATTTAAATCAACCTGAATCATCTCAATTTCCCAACCTATTTTTCTCATTATTCTGGTGTTACCTGAAAACTATTTGCATTAGAACTTCACCTTCATTCAATTTTGTCATGCCAACTAATGTTAGAGACATGTGGGTTGAAAATGTTCAATCACTTGTTATTCTGTAAATTTTCTGGAACTCAACGCTCATATTATTGTTACCCCTCTATTTAACAGCTTCTGCATGAAATGCTTAAAACATGCTGCAGCCAAATGCGGAAAACGGTGTCCTAAATGCAGGCAGTTAATCAGGTAAATCTTGATTCAGGGCTGTGCTGTTTCTCCAAAGCTAGATCTGTGGTTAATGCTCTACGGATTTGACTAAATGATTGTAACTCTGCAGCAATTCAAGATCGTGCACCATCAACACTGTGCTCTGGAACACCATTCAGCTCTTATTTCCCAGTGAAATTGAAGCAAGAAGGACTTCATCGTGCAATGAGGATGTGAACCATAGCCCGGCGACAAGTAAGAACTTTCCACAAGGTAGCCATGGCATGAGAACGAGGAACAGCAGCAGTAGCTTCATCACAGAAGGCAGAACAAGAAGCAATTACAGGACCTTCATCACACCTGTCAGCACAGCAAGCAGCAACGCCAGTGGGAGCTCCATCAGCACACAGGGAAACACAAGAAGCAGTAATAGCAGGAGGAACTTCGTCCCAGCTTCGCAATTGGTCAATACAAGGAGTGCTGTAACGTCAGATCAATCTGAAGATGCCGCATTGGCTTACAGGCTGCAGCAGGAGGAGTTCATGAATGCCTTTGAGGAGCCTGAGCAGGAAAGGCAAATACGCAACACTGTATCCACAGCCCGTGATAATTTGAGAGCCATGGCCTCCCGAGCCATTCGCCTCCGTGCTCGAGGCTGGCCTGTTTAGAACTCTTACTTTCTTGTCTTCGGTTTGTCGGTAGATCTCTCATCTTCTTATCAACTTTGCAGGAATCTCTTTTTTGTTATTGTATTATAATATTGAGTGGCCTGGTCAAATTTGCCACTTAATAATGATTGTCCATTGTTTGTGGGTGGCCATAATTCATTGGCATTCGAGATATTTTTTTTAGCAAGGCACTCCAGATATTCACTGCTGTACAATACTGTTCTGACATATATCAGGTGGGCTGTTGAGCACATAGGCATTGTGCTACATATGTCATTCCTAACTAGCCTATTTTGTTGGATCATTAAATCAATAGTTTTGCCGGTTATCAGTTAATATGATCATCACAGTGATGTAGCTTCCATTTATGATTCATTCATGTATGCCATTTTTAACATGAAGTTGCCACAAAATGTTTTCATTATCTGAGGCCTAGAAAACTGTTATTTTGGCAATAGTGTCATGTTTGTATTCAAAAGACTAAACGCTAATGATGTTGCCACCACAGAATTCGGTATTTTCTGCAACAACATTGCGTTATACCTGGCGGTTATGATCTTATTTTCACCTTTGTCTGTCTGGGTTCTGAAAAACAGGGATATGAGGATGGAAGTGTGCTGAGCTATCCGCGTATCCGATTCATGGAAGTGTTTTCTTAGTCCAACAATACTGGACAAACAATTATTGTAATACACCTAAGTTTGCACTATAAGGGAAGATACTAAAATGCTCATCCATTACTTGCTGATACACACATGGGCCAACACCAAACAAGGATAATCTCATATTTTTCCATTTGATCTCATCAATCTGCATAGTATTTCCATAACATCTAAGCCAAGGATGCACATAATCTCCACTGATATCGCCCAATAGAATTCTCATCATGAACTGACTAACTGAACAACAAATGACCAATACATATATAGAGGATGGTCAAGGTGTCAGCCTAAACTAAAGACTGTCAGTAAGCAAATTGTTGCAGGTCAGTAGATGAGGCGGCCAAGGTACCTTGCCAACTAAGGTAACATGCGATTGATCTAACAACACAAACTTCTGAGTGCACATAACCTCAATCAACTTCTGGCCAGCAGGAACTTTGGTGGCCAGACCAACTACACCACTCGAGAGGGAAGGGGTAATGGTGGTGATATACCTGCTCGGCATTCAAGTGTGTCACCCTTGTAGTTGATATCCGGTGTGCAGCTAGCCGTGAATAGAGCTGAGGCTACTATATGACTAGGTTAGCATGACCTTGATGTAGCCTTGTGTCGAACACTTGGCGGGCATGGTGGTGAAGATCTTGTCCTCTGCACACGGAATGTTTGGTGCCGTTGTGGGAGTCGGCGCAGCAGTCTAGACAGGCATTGAGGAAGGTGGTATCGCAGTTGACGTGCACGGCTTCGCCGCTGTCAACGACCAGTTGATCGTTGACTATCCGTCAACATCTCAGGAATAAATGGAGAAATCACACCATGTTCTATATGTAAATTGCTTATCACTAATGAATTCCACAAGTTTTAAATGAGTTATGCTTGCAGGAACATATATGTGAAATTCTAGCCTAAAATGGTAGAAAGCTAGCTCAGCCGGCCACAGCCAGGCCGATCGGACAACCCCTGAAGCCAAATGTCATGTCACTAGATGTAGGGCACTCAAAGCACATTCAAGACAATCCTGAGACATGCACTTTGGGTCATTTTGATCCAAGGACTTAGGGAGCTTCATACTTGGATTAGAGGGCCCACTTGCATGCAAAACTTAGGCCCAAGCCGTCGGAGCTACAGCCTAGACATCATCCAACCATCAAGACAGCAAGTGTCCCGACCAAGGTGGCCGGCTTGGGTAGGCCGCTCGGATCCTTTTTGCCATGTTTTCAACAAGTGCCAGTTTCAACGACTTACAGAAGACATCGGCGTCCACGAGAAAGTCAGTGTCAGGTAACGAAGATCCCAGGCCAGCTGGCCTAGGCCAGGCCGCCCAGCTCCTTGCTGCAAGTCCACGCGACCCCCTTCGTGTAGGAGCTACTCCAAGTGGCTAGCTTACAAGTGACACCAACCATCACACTTGGAAGGCTATAATAAGAGGCCTTCACTCCTATACAAGAACACATACCAATGAGCTCTTCCATTTTCACTTTCTTAGTTTAGAATTAGTACTTGGGAGTTAGGATTTGAGTCGAGCTTGACTTCGGGTTGCGGAAGCTTCAGAGTTCTGGTAACGCTCTTGTATCTTTAGTTTGGTTTCGTGAACATATCATTTATTAATATATTTATCTTCTATAGTTCCGAGTAAGCTTAGCTTTCCACTTTTATCTTTACCCTTTTTATATTTGATCTCAAGTGAAGTGGAATAGTTCTCTTCTCTCTTCTAGTTTAGCTTCAAAACACTCTTCTTCTTCTTCTTCTTCTTCTTCTTCTTCTTCTCTTCTCTCTCTCGCTCTCTCTCTCTCTCCCTCTCTCTCTCCCCTAGTGTTTCATCTAGTGAAGGTCTTGTGAGGTTCATGATGTCATACATGGATTATGGTGTAGAAGGAAATATAGATTGGATTTAGTGATATTATCAATTTCTTTTGAGCGATTCTATAGATCCATTCTTCGAGATATAAAGACGAACATTGTGGTGATAAATATTATGCACAATTGTGGTTCATCCCGATCTTGTATGTTTATTTTCCTCCCTTTCCACAATCCGTTGATAAAAAAAACTTCCTACACTGTTTTTTCTCCCTTAGTTGTGCACCTGCGGGTGCAGGGTGATGGGGAATAAGAGTGGCCAGCCAGCATGGTTGCAATTGATTATACAGTGGAGAAAAAACTTCCCAACTTTGATTTAAAATTTGTACATGTTTTTCTTAATATATATTTCATAAAAACATATATTATGTTTTATTGCCACCAACCAACCTTAGACTGTAGTGTTGTACAAAAGAAAATTTACAAGATTCCTTTTTATTGGTCCGATCCCCTCATGCGCGCCTACTCTACAAGGTAAATAATCGCCATCGCTCTTAAGGCTTGACACTTTGGTTGCAAAAGAACAAAGACAACAAAGACATGAAAAATTAAAGCAAATACTATTAAACAAAAAAAACCCTTAAACCTCATTGAGCTCCTCCCCTTTAAACTCATACCCCTCGGTCTGCCTGACGACCACGAACAGCGGCTCCTTCTTCCTGGTGGCGAGGCCGAAGCACTCCTCAAGGTTGACGTCCTCGGCGCGCACGCCGGCCGGCAGCGCCCAGTCGAAGTGGTAGAGCAAGCTAGCCAGCGACACCTGCACGGTGGCGAGCGCGAACGTGTATCCGGGGCACCCCCTCCGTCCACCGCCGAACGGCAGCACCTTGTAGTCCGGGTCCTTGAGGTCGATCTCGCCGCCGCCGTTCTCGAACCGCTCCGGCGAGAACTCCAGCGGGTTCTCCCAGATCTCCGGATCCCTGCCCATGGCGAAGGTGTTGATGAAGACGCGCGTCTTGGCCGGGATGTCGTAGCCTCCCAGCGTGCAGGGGGCTACCGACTCCCGTGGCACCAGCAGCGGTACGGCCGGGTGAAGCCGGAACGTCTCCTTGATCACGGCGCGCATGTAGTGGACCTCGCCGAGGTCAGACTCCTCCACCCGTCCCTTGGCCCCCACCACGCGCCGCACCTCGTCCTGCGCCTTCTTCAGGATCCGCGGGTGCCTCACCAGCTCCGTCATCACCCACTCCAGCGTCGCGAACGTCGTGTCCGTCCCGGCCACGAACATGTCCTGCAAGATAGATGATTACTTCAAGGTGTCGTAAATGCATTGATCTATTTAAATAGCTAGAGAGTGATGAAGCAGGGTCAGTGTCAGATGTTCCATGAAAACGAAGTTCCACACGAACGTTTTGATTCAAGAACTAAGGTACGTAGTGTAGGTAGAGAGGAGCAGAGACGACAGACCAGGACGAGGGCCTTGAGGTTGTCGTCAGTGAGGGGGACCTCGAGGTCAGGGGACTTCTGGACACGGAGGAGGACGTCGACAAAGTCCTCGTCGCGGTCACCAGGGATGTGGGGGCGCTTGCCGCTGATATGCTCGTCGATGATCTCGTCGCAGACCTCGCGGAGGTCAGCGAGGCAGTTCTTGAGCCGGCGTCGGAGTCCGGTGACGGTGCTGGCGAACGGCTCGAGCTCCGGGAAGAAGTCCCCGATGGTGAACCCGGCGAAGAGGTCCTGCGCCTCGGCGAGCACGGACGCGAGCTTGTCGCCCTCGCCGTGCGGGAAGCGCCTCCCGAACGCGACCCGGCAGAGCACGTCGTTTGCCAGGTTGAGGAAGCACTCGCTGAGGTCGAATGGCCGGTCCGGGACGGTGTTCTTGGCGAAGTGCGCGAGGAGGCGCCTGAGCTCCTTCACCCTCACGGCGCCGTACGTCGCGACGCGGCGCGCCGAGAGGAGCTCCGAGACCACCACGCGGCGCGCCATGCGGTGGTAGGCCCCCGCGGGCGCGAACGTGACGTCGGAGCACCCGAAGGAGAGGAACTGGCCCGAGAGCAGGTGCGGCCGCGACGCCAGCGCCGCGTCGTTGGAGGTGAGCGCGGCGCGGGCCAGGTCGGGCTTGCAGAGCACCACGGCGCGGACGCTGCCCATGCGGAGCCCCATTAACGGCGCCTTCATGGCGCGCGCGAGGTCGGTCATGACGTGGTGCGGCATCCCCGCGGACAGCAGGTGGAGGTGACCGATCACCGGCCAGCCCGGCGGCGATGGCGGCAGCCGCTGCGGCGGCCGGCTCTTTGTTGTGTAGTAGACGTAGGCGGCGGAGAGCACGAAGAGGAGGATAGACAGGGAGGACACGAGGTTGAGCTCCATGGCGTCAATGGCGTGGGACAAAGCTTGGCGCTTGGAGCGAGGTTTTGCGTGAAGAAGCAATGGCGAGTGCGTGTGGTTTATATACAGAAAAAAACGTGGAGAGTTGACGTGGTGGTGGTAGGTGTGTGGGGGTGTGATCGATCGTATTGGAGACAAGAACTGCGTGGCGATGCGTTTTTTTTTTTCACTTGATCTAGGAACTGCATGGGTGCCTGGCACCATTGGGTTCTGTACATTTGTTAAGTGAGATCAAGTTGGAAAATTAGACACAACTAACTAGATTCGCCTGGATTGGGGCGCCGCGGTTTATGTAAGTTAATTTTGTCGTCACTGCCCACCTCTGAGAGAACGGGTGAATGATAAGCAAGTTATGAGTTAGGGCTTGTTCGGCAACCCAGCAATTGCTCCAAGCTGGAATGGTTCCATGCATGGTTTGAGTGGTTCCATGCATGTCACTCAAACCATGGGGTTTGGTTTCATGAGGTCATACTCATGGAATGAAATAGGCCTTTTTGGCATGGAACGGGACCAAACCATACTGGGTTTCAAACCCTTCCATGCCTAACCGAACAAACTTTTTGGGTAGATTGGGATTGATTCCATGCCAAGATATTCCATGTGATTTGGAGGCCATTCCATGCCATTCCATGCCAAAACGAACTAGGCCGGTGTGACTTTCATTTCGATCGAGATAGAAGAGATAATAACAAAGGCCATCATGCATGGGTTAAGATCGTTCAAGGCTAGTGTGTATATATCCTTCGTACCGCGATAGTGCTTGCACGTGGTGATTGGGGGGTGATAGATGTAGGTCTCAACGTCTGGATCTCTTCCATTTTGCGTATCCGTTTTATTCTTCCATTTTGATACCTAAAATTTCCATGTTGATGTGTTAATATTCCCTTCGTCCTTAATATATATTTTTAAAACAAACAAGTTAATTAGAAAAGAGTAAAATGCACGAATAGCCATTATATTTGTTAGCTTGTTTCGATTTGGTCGTCGTACTTAGAAAAATGTAAATCGTAGCCATCAGGTTGCTCAACTGAGTCTATACGGTCATTGGCTCTTTAGAAATACGTATTCGGGTGATATGGCATGTATATTTTCTTGGATGGATCATTGGAGGAGTCCCCCCACCTGAATGCTTCAGCAGAAGTTGCCATGGATCATTGGGCCGGTACATTTCTTGTTTGCAGGCAAGCAATAATTGTGGCAGCAAGCTGCCTTATCCCCTGAACATAAACGAGTTCCTATACTCACAAATTCCAACGACACAGGAGTATGAATGTGTTGTAGTGGATTTTCAGGATCATCACGGCCCTTCCACTCCCAAATATGTTCGTTGCCTCATGGAACTTACTGTTGTCCATGGCCATGCTAGTCGTTGCCAGAAAGTTGTTTGATTATTTCTGGGCGAAGGTGATAGACCTCATGAGCTAATTAACAACGATTAAATGAAATTAAGAGAATCATCAGATGATGGGACGAATTAAAAAATTGCAATTGGATTTGTCACAGAGTGTATATATTTTGTCCACGGTAGAGCATGAGTCATTCGCCAAAGCTAAGCTTTATTGTCCGAATACGTATTTCTAGAGAGATAATGACCATATCGACTCTGTTAAGCAACTTTGATGCCCACAATTTACACTTCTCTAAGTATGATGACCAAATTAAAACAAGCCAACAAGTATAGTAGCCATTCATGCATTTTACTCATTAGAAAATAAAGCAATTTACTTGTTCTAAACGACAACATTTAACAACGGAGAGGGTACATACAAACCGGTAAAACAACACGCCTCTACCCGTGGCACGTACGGAGGGCGTGTCGTGCTTGAGCCTACCATGAGAGCAAAGGGAAGGAAGGGAAGAGGAAAACTAAAAAAGAGATTAAAAGGTAAAACATCTTTTTTTATGATTTACAGCTAGCATTGAACATGTCGCAGCCCACTAACGTCATAGGAAGATCATGTAAATGAAAGATCGTAGCACTGTGAGAACAAGGGAAACGAGAGCAGCTCAGCTATAGTCAACTCATAACGACAGTGGGCCCGCTAACGTCATAGGAAGGGGTTATTAATTAGGCACATGCCCTTCGTTTCCGTTTAACCAGAAGGGCATCCAAAGTCACACCGCTTTCCTCTTCAATTTTGTTCGAACAAGAATATTATAATTTGCAAGAATTTGACATTTAATAAAATACCACATAATCATATCTGACTGTTCTGACGAGAAGAACAAAAAAAAAAAAATCGGCACTTGGAAGATCGATCCTTCACGCTTACAGTTTGTTCCGGCTGGGCTTGTAACTTCTCCATTTTGTTCAAGCAAGTGATCCATGATAGAATTTTAGAAGTGTCCCCACTCTGTTAAAAATATAACACGAGAAGCTTTTAAAAAATTAGCTTGGTCTTAAAAATTCAGGAGTCAACAAATCGGCTACGACCAATTAAGAACATTTAATGCAGCTATACCCGGCCACTAGTTCGCGCACGTGGGGAGATGCTGTACGTGCTCTGCGTGCATGTTACCTCTCCTATTTCAGCTCTTCTAACGTCGTCGAACATCTATGCAAGGACGTTGCTCTCTAAGAAGAGCAAATATAAGGGTACCGTGCATTGAGCAAATATAAGTCTTTCTCTCTATTAACAAATATGCATGTGTTTCAGTCCCGCATAACACGATGTACTTTGTTTTGCGAGTAATATTTCGTGATGTATATAGTATATATATATATATATATATATATATATATATATATATATATATATATATATATATATATATATATATATATATATATATATATATGACAGATTTTAATATATTCTTAGATCTAGTATATCTCAAGATTTTTTCAGTGATCTTAGAACTAGCTAGATCTGGGAACCAAAGCAATTGAGATCACAAATCCTATGACTGAACATAGCTCAATTGGAAATATTCCCTGTTGTAGAGCTTGTCCACCCGGTTAAATTCTCAACTTTGTCACATGGCAGGAATTCTCACATCTGAATTTTTCCCTTCTCCTAAATCCTCTTCTTACCTAACTCTGGCGAACTTTTCTAGTAAGGTTAGGGCTATGGCCGGAGTTAGGGTTTCAAGGGTTTCGTAGGGCTGCTCATAACACCGCTTGACCTCGATTAGGCCCGGGGGCGGCAGACCGGCCTAGCGGCGGTGGCGAGTGATGTGGCGGCGAGGTCAGCAGTGGCGGTTGGGCAGTGCCGGGCCGTGGTTGACTGTGTCCAGCGTGGGTTGGCTAGGGCCTCAATGGGGGGTGCGCGGTAGGGCTGGCAGCGGCAAGAGGAGGAAGAAGAAGAGGTGGAAGGGATAAGGTGGAGAGAGTATATGAATCCGAACTCTTCATTTTAGATCTAATGACTCAAAATTCGGATGTTGAAAGGGTAAAACACTATGTTGCATGTTGCGTTGTTTTGCATGTTGCATTGTTGGATAGACCGTCCCGATAGGGATATTTTTCGATCTCTACCATTCATGACCGGAAAGAGAGATGTTTGTACGACATGCAGTCAATCGGATGAAGCTACACGAATGGATTTCTGTGGAGACGTGGACACGGTGCACGGCGCCACCGGTTTGCGTTGCCAGCCACTGGGATCGCGCCGCCGTTGCGCCGGCCGTGACGGGTTTCCGGGTGCTTGTGCGTCGCTCGCCCGGCAACTCGTCAACCACGGGAGGGACGGTGTGACGCGACGGAGCTCCGACGCTGACATTGACCGGATCTGAGGTTGGAAGACCTGGTGGTGGCGACGCGGCGTGCCATGCGACGGCCAGGTTCACAGCGCTGGCTTCTGGCTTAGCCGCTAGCTGCTACAACAGTTCTATTTTGTAGGACTTGCATTGCATATTTGCATTGGCCGGGATCGATCAGGATCAGTACAACGTGCGTAGTTTTCCTCAGCATATTGTCTTTGCCTCTCATGCAGGAGTGTATTGCAATGCACAGCGCAGGCCGGCCTTCGTCGGATCAGGGTCGATCGCCGCGGCACACCCGCAAGGGTCGGGGTCGGCCAGTCACGCGTCGTCCGAGTGCATGCATGCATGTGCGATGCCCATCGTTTTTTTTTCTTTTGGTAATGTTCTCTGCTAGGGCTGTGCGTGTCAGCGTCAGAGCTGCTAGCTGGCAGAGATAAGTTATCGTACGAGTCGCTACATACAGTACAGCGCACACAGAAACACACGGCGGCGGGCGGCAGCCGGGCAGGGAGCAGTAGAAACCGCCGGCACACCATCATATGGTAGTGTTTAGTTGATTGGAGGAGAAAAAGAACTTTTTTTGGAAGCGTGTTTTGTGGGAGGGATGAATAGGAAAGTTGGAGGGACTTGAGGGGAAATTTTTCTGGGAAGCGTGTTTTCTGAGAGGGATGAATAGGAAAGTTGAAAAGTAGCCATATCAATCCCCCCGCTTCTATGCATGCACTACTTACATTTAGCCGGAACGAAAAAGTCGAGCTTCTCTCATGTAGTAAAAATACTTATGATCTCTATGGAATGCAAAAATTTTACAGAAATCAGTTTAATTTCTAAAGAAAAATGTATAGGAGCATGAAAAATCCCCATGTTCCAAACATGCTTTTAGAGATTGTACGGCCACGGGCCACCATTGAAAACTTGAAATGGCATCAATGGTACGGTAAAACGACTTTGGTACCCTTGAATCAGACAACGCCATGTGATCTATCAAGGGAGAAGAGTTTATGATCTCTGAGTTCTATGAGCAAGCTCTTGGTCCGGACCACGGATTCATACATCATCGATCGAACTAGTAGATGATTCCCGGCCTCACAAGGCATCGAATTGAACGAACAGCTTGAATGTCGTAGGCATCTAGTGCGTTTTAGTTCTCCGATCGATCCCCTGTTTTACCTATGAATATAGGCACGTACGTGTGCATTAATCTCCACAGACGGTCTTGCCCTGTTTTCTTTTCGTCGTCTGCATGTCTGGGCAATGCATGCGTACACCCATCATGTTCCGCGGACGGCATCTTCAGATCGGAGCCGGCCTGCCGGGTCAGCGAAGAGAGGTTGGTAATGTACTTGCTGGTAGCGCCGTGCATGCCATGCCTGGCGATTGCGAGTGATGCCGTGCCACGTGAGTTTCAGAGGGTTCTAGATGCATGCCGCGCCCGGCGTTTACTGATCGATCACCCGCCACAACCAACGTACGGATCTCACAGATCGACATGATCCATCACATGGCGAAGATATACCTACAGTTCTCTAGAGATGTTAACTACGGGGCGCAGCTCACCGATCTACAGAATCATACCACTACTCATCAGACAGAGTAAAAGATGGGAGTTTTTACTTTGAATCCAAGGTCTAGTAATAAGGGGCTAAAACTTCACTCTACTAAGAAAACTCGCATTCATCCACCTCTCGTTAGTACTAGTTACTAAAACCCGATATTAATGTCAATTTAGTTAAATATTTACTGCATCCTCACCTTGCAGAATTGTACTACTACCGCACATTTTGTGCGTGAGTTCATGGTCAAGGCCAGCTTGTCAGATCTTTACTGATTCGAGACCGTCAAGGCGTGATTATTTGTCGCCCCATGTACTAGCGCTAGAGAAGTTGGATCTCGGAGAAGTATTATCAGATCTGATGCTAAAGAAGAAGTTACTGAGTGCTCATCTCACAGCTGTGGTAAGATTCAATACATATGTAAAGCATGGTGCCGGGACAGAAAAGTACTTCTCATGAGACAAGTGTGCATTTAGTATATGCTACTGAAGATCTAAGAAAAAAAATCAAGATGTCAGGCATTGCGTTGAAGAAATGCGTAAACAATTAAAGTCAAATGGAACATGTAGGTCTCTGAATAACAAAAGCTAGATGTTAAAGTTTAACAACTTGAAAATAAGTTGTTAAAGTTTAATATCTATATGTTTGGATCTCTGTTAAAGTTTAACACTCCACTTTTACGATGGATGTACAAAAGACTTTCGTACCCTTCATTAATGTCACTTTATTTTTTTTCCTTTACCTCCTTTCTCCACCCTCCTCCCGCCAGCTCCATCACCACCAGTTCTGGGCGTTTCCTGCCAGCGCCCAGAACCCCTCCCTCCCTCCTTTGCACATTGAAAACAAGCATTTCCATACATGCATGCAAGCATTATTCATTGAAAAATACAATAATTGTTCTACAAAAAATACAAGCATTCAAATTGTTCATCGCCTATAGAACAAACCACGAGCTATTGTCACGGATCGTATTCATGTTAACGTCTTCATCCCTGTGGCAGTACCACCTAATTTAAACTGGATCAAGTGCGCCATAACATCCGATGAAGGACATTAAACGCACTTCAAACAGTTTAAACCAGTGAACTGTCGAGTGTCCCAAGGACGCCTCGATAAACCACTTAAAACTAATATCTTTGCCATACGACAGGATCATTTTCGGTAAGGAGAACACAACGAGCATCACCATTTTTACATTAACATAATAAGGTACGAGATATTACAAACCAAGTTTTAAAGTAACCTTAAATGCATGTCTGTTGGCACTTCTTAACGTCACTGGAATTGTGCCGTTAGAAAGCCAGTGGGAAACTCTTGCCCCATAGAATAAAATATTCTGCAAGCGCACAGAATGACCGTGTAGCACTTCACCTTGGAGTATTCCAGGGTATTGTAAATTTCCATGGGGAAGCTCTTTGGTTAAAGTGATATTGAGAAATTATACCAGGAACACATTCTAGAAATATACACCAACTATCTTAGGGGAGATAACTGGGGCGCAAAGATATGATAGGTGGCTGCCCTAAATGACTTAGCTTATCTAAAAGGTAAGCTAGATAGAAGGTCAAAATGACCAGCGACACATGAGACTTCTACGCTTAGAGATAGAAAAGAAGCTGGGAGAGCAACGAGTGAGAAAGGATTCCTAAGACACTCCTAAACTTATCAGAAAGCCTCTAAAGATCTAGACTAGAACTCTACCTAGCTGTCAGGGAAAAGAGCTTACTTCGGCGGCTGGAAGAGGAAACGTCCAAACGGGATAGAAGGGGGACCTAACGGCAACCTGCAACTACTGCTATGAAAACACCCGAACGTTGTGGTCGCACAAAGGACGGACAAGTCTGTCACCACTTGCCGCTTACCACTCTCTTTCTGTGGGGTGGAACACAATTCTAGCTAACACCTAACCAAACACCACGTCTGGGTTCGATGCTAGGATTTCTTGTGAGGCCTTCATAAGAAACCCCCCTCTACCTAGGAGACGGCTAAATCTCCTAGTCCGGGCGAGAAACCCGTAAGGTATAAGCCTAACAAACTAACTAGACTCTAACTGAATCTAAAGGTTATGAATTGAAAGGATCACACTACTTTCCTAGATAAACTAAGGAAAGCAGGAAAGGAAAGCTTAACCGATAAAGTAAAGAAGATAACTATATTGATAAGGAAAATATTCGAAGTAGAAAGAAAAGATACAAGAACTTTACCCGATCTCTGAGAGATTCCGGAACCTCAAGGCAAGCTCGACTCAACTCTAACTCCCAACCCTAATCTACCCTAGAAAATATAAAAAGTAAGAGAAGGTCCTTCTTGGTGTGTGTTGAGAAGTGAAGTGGAGGCCTCCTTTTATAGCTTGAGCAGGTCGGTTGAGCATCTTGGCGGTTAAGTTAGCTCAGCATGCAACCGTCCTCAGAAGAGCGCCTTGAACGGAGTCGGTGGCCGGCCGTTCGGCCGGATCCTGGCTGATCGGCCAGGGTTGGTCGCCATCTGGTACCGCCTTTTGCAGCAACGCTCTGGATTGCCTCCTGGTGTCGGTAGTTATGACGGTTATTAACTGCCTGGCAGTTAAGGCATGCAAGTGGGCCCTCTAATCCATGTGATGTGCCTTTCGGACCCTTTGATCAAACCGTCATTGGATGAATGGCTTGGATGCTTTGCATGTGTGCTAGTTTGCTCATGGATTAGTGACTTGTCATGTGGCCGAGATATCTGGCCGGCCGGCCAGGACTTGGCCGGTCGGCCAGGCTTTTTGCCCGTTTTTGTCCTGTTTTCTGCCACGTGTCCCTGCATTCACAACTTCACCAAAATTTGTGGAATTTGTTAAATATAAGCAAAATATACATAGAACATTGTGCAAAGTTCTCATTTTATCCGAAATGTTGACGGTCACAAGGTGTCATAATGGCCGTCAACAATGTCAAGCCATGCTAAGAGTTTAAATATAAACCAGTCGAGGTAGTTCTATTACATAACCATCTAGAACTCCGGCTTAGCCCTAGAAACATCGGGACCATGATGTTCTAGGTCTTCGGGACCTCCTTCTCGACCGCTCCAGGAGCTTCTTCTGAAAAACAACAAGGGAGATCCCCTGAGTACGAAGGTACTCAGCAAGACCCTTACCAATAGAAAAGATGCTCAAGGAGTATGCAAAGCTTTCAGTGGTTACTCAACTTATTTGTGAAAAAGCTTACTAACCTTTGATACTTAACTTTCAAGTTTTAGTTCCGGTTACGTTATTACCTAACCATCTAGGTTATAAAAGCTTTTCCATACAAGGGGTATTAAGCTTCATCGAGCATATTGAATCACATGTCATCTCATTCCACTTGTCTTACTACGGAGCTTAGCAGCTGATCAAGTGCACTCATAACCAAGAGTTGTGGCGATCCGGACCGATTTACACCCTGCAGGGGATGCCTAGTTCCCAGCTACGCACAGTTGACCCGGCTGTGCGCCGCAATCTTTCAGTTGGTTGGGCCAAAGACCGAAAATATCCTTACTCGAACCCGGGAATGCACCCTCACGTGGGCCCATGTCTGGCGACCACCCCGTGAGTTTACCGGCTACGTCCCCGCCTTTCTCCGACCCAGCAAGCACGGGTAAGCGATATTTCCAATCTATGAACCAATCAAACTAATTGACTTTACTAGTCCCATACCCAGTAAGCAACCAAGTAAAATAACTTGATCATCATGTAAACCATGTTAATCCTTAATCCATTCATCAATGTGAGCAACACTATAGGATTAAGCTCCATCTTAATCCTCCTATCCATGCTTGCTCACCATTTTTCTTTAGATGACATAATTTTGATTCAAACTTGACTTGGATCCAATATTAAAGCATTAGCTTAGCTAAGCATGACTAGGTAATGTCACCTCATCTAGATTCTTAAACAGTGGCAAAGGTGTCCATATATCAAGGCGGGATTCAATGCATCAAAGTAGGTTTTCAATCAATTCATATACGTAATGCATATAAAAGCATAAAGGTTGGACACATGAATATTTCATAAATAAGTAGGATATATGCACCGGGGCTTGCCTGGAGTAACAAAATGTTAGTTCCTTGGCTTGATTTCTCGAGCTCCGCGTAACCACGATCACTTTCTCAATTGGTTGTCGTTGTTCTTCCGCGAGCTCGACGAACTCGACTTCTGGAGCTTCAGTTCTAAAGCGTAATGCAAGTCAGTGATCAATATGCGAAAAGTTTGAAAACATGACTCACAACTTTACTTCTCGATAAAGTTGCAAGCCACACTAGCTACCCCCTTTTAAAAGACTATCCACATATTTCCTTAATTAAACTTGTCCTTAAATACTTTTTATTTGTTGTAAAACAATTATTAATAACCTAAAAAGGATAAATAAATCAAAATAAACCTATTTATTATTAATTTGTGATTAATAAATCATTATTCAGAATTTTTATACATTTTAGAAAGGATTAAGTATTTATTTATTTACCTTAAAAGGAAAGGCAATAAATAAATACTTAACTTTTATTATTTTTCCTAGGGTTTAAGAATTTTAATGCATTAAGGAAAATAAAACAATCCTAACAAAATTGGTTTCACTATTTTTGGACATTTCTATGAAATTCTATGAATTAAATGGTGAAAACCGAATTCTAAATCTAATTCTAAAACCTAATAACCACTTTTGCAGAAAACCCCCTCACCTTTCCCTTCTTCTCCCCCCGGGGTCCCTCTCTCTGTTTAAAACAGAGGAGGCGCTGACCCGGCCGGCCGCCGGCACAGACCGACGGCTTCCTCGCCGGCGGCGCGCTCCCCGGCAACGCTTATGCTCCCAACAAGTCCACCTCGACCACGCGCACCCATTCCCCTTGTTCTTCCCCTCGATTGCTGCACGGACGGAGGCTCCCGATGGAGCAGGCGGTGGCGCCATGGCTTGGCTTGCCGGCCAGCCGAACCGCGACGAAACACCGGCAAAACTCGAGACCAAAAGCATCAAGAAGACCATGGAAAGCTCACATGAGCGTTATCTTGGACGGAGGTGGCCGGAGAGGGGCTGGCCATGTGCGTCGGCGGCGGCGGCGCAAAGCCCGACGGTCGAAGGTGAGAGAAACGACAGCGCCGCGGCTCTGGGTGGACGGCTGTCAAAGGGGAGTTGAGGAGACTCAAGAGGAGTTCAAGGAGGAGCGATGGGCGAGAGGAATTGGCCAGACGCGCACGGATGACGGAGAGCAGTGTCGGCGACCGAGAGGATGGGAAGGACGACGAACAAAAGGAGAAAAGAAAGAACCGAGGACGAGGGCGTGCTATAAGAAGGAAAAGTTGCCGCCTTCGATGTTTCCACCTCATGCTTTCCACGCCGGAGCTGTCGTCGTGACGCACGGGCGCGTGGCACTCGGCCACCGCCATTGCCACCGACGGCAAGCAGTCAAGCAGGCTGCTCTCCCTTCATTCCCCATTTCCACTTCCAAAACTGAGAGATTGCGAGTCCAATTTCTCCATATTCTCAATTCAAACTCGTCTCAATCCAAACATCAAACTTGAGCTCGAATCCAAACTCTACACTTTTCTTATTTACACTTTGTTGATCCGATCAATATTTCAAGAGAAATCGAAGCTCCAATGTTGGCTGTTTTCATTCCCCAACTTCAGACTCTGTATTTAAATTTCTTAAATTACTTCCAAATCCATATTCAAACTCTCTTTGGTTCTAAAAGCAAAGTTGTACGGTAACCCTTCAATTTCACTTTCCCTTTTTGAACCATATCAAGATTCTCAATGGAAAACTCGAATTGGAGCTGAGATCAGAAGTGGGCTCAATGGCTTTCATGCCTGAAACCCTAAGATTTTGGGTTCAGAAATTCAAACTCATATTGCTCCAAACTTTTCCATATAACGTTGTTTTTATTGAAATACAAAAGTTCTCTGGCTTGACTTCAATTTAATTTCTCATTTTTCGACCTCTCTCAAATTCTCAACAGTTTGAGCTGAATTTGAGAAATTCCAACTCAGCCTTTAAAACTCTGAATTTGAGGAATATTTTGCTGATTCGATTTTTTGCCCAATGTTTCTCCATGATCATGACCCGATCTCGATCTGACCCAAACATAAAAGTTGTTTAGTGTAATTTTCTTAACATCTTTCCTTTTTACACCTTAATCATATGATGAATAGTTTGCTCAAAAATCAACTCTGAAGATGGCTGTCCACTATGCCAAAATCTGAAATTTAAACTTCCTATTTTCAGATTAGGAATAGTAACCTTTCCCTTTTTTCTTTCTCCATTTAATTGACAGGCTTTAAATTTCCTTCTTGTCTCAAACTCACATCCTCTACCTTTCATAAGTGACATTTGAATATTCGAATTTCTTTTTTTCAAATTTCTGTCGAATTTTGACCAAAATTTGACTTTGGTCAAATCTCCCTTTCGTAAAAAAAAACATGGAATGTTACAGTCCTTCCCCCTTAAAAAGAATCTCGTCCCGAGATTCGGTGATGATCAATGGTCGATCTTAACAATGGAAAGGATAATGTGTCATATCCAAACTTCTGAACACACTTCACAAAGAAACTGAGGTGGTGCTGGTTGTTACGTTATAACTCGGAACAACCCTCTCTAATTTATTCAAACTAGAAAACCGAAAATCCTTTTGTTCCCATATTGCTTTTGGTGGCTCTCATAACCGTATATCATATATTGTCCTTAAGACCTTTCTCTCCATCCGTACTTACCCCCGAAAGTTGCCACATATAATCTTTTTATGAAACACTAGCATCACGTAAAACATTGATAGGGGATTATTGATAGAGAACGTACCAGTTACCATAGGTTCAGCTTCTGGAAGTTCCTCCACGTTCATATAACAAACATGTCCGGTTCAAGTATTGAGAAATTTCTTTCTCACAAATCTTTGACCAACTCCTTGTCCCGACATTTCTGATTTCATATTGGAATTTTCACCTTGCTTGGTAAACGACATTCACGAGCAAAATGCCCAGTCTTCCCGCAATTATAGCATGGTTGTGCATTGGAATGACTAGAGGTATTGCGATTCTCTTGATCTTGTGGAGGCACCGAATGTGGAGTATTATTGGGGTTCCTTACCGCCCATTGTTGTTGAGATGGTTGTTGTTGCGAAGTTCCGTAGAACTGGTTAGCCGGTCCACGATAGACCACCTTGAAGCACTTTAGAGCATTACTGGATGTCTCACATGCCAGATCCTTCCTCTTAAAAGTTTCTTCTTCTTTAAGACTTTCATCCAGAGCCTTCATCTTTTCTTCAGCTGATATTGCCATGTTCACTGCAGAACTATAATCAGGGAAAGTACATGTTCCCAACTTCTCCTGCATCCTTACATTAAGTCCACAGAGATAACAATCCCGCTTCTTGATTTCATTATCCACGTGTTCTGGAGCATATTGTGCCAGATGTTCAAAAGCACTGGTATACTCCAACACACTTTTGTTCCCTTGCTGAAGCTTTAGAAATTCTTCCAACTTCATCCGCATAATTTTCGCAGGCACAAACTGAGTACGGAATGCCGTCTTGAAGTCATCCCATGTAATATCCCTTCCGGCAGTTTGCCTGGATAGATAACTGGACCACCAAGTACCAGCAGGACCATGAAGTTGAAGGCCAGCAAACTCTACCTTTTGACTCTCGGTGCAAAGAGAAATAACTTGAAACTTCTGCTCTAGGGTCCCAAGCCATTCATTTGCCTCAAGAGGATGCTCGGCTCGAGTAAAAACAGAAGGATGGGTCTCCAGGAAGTGAGAATAAGTGACTCCCTGTGGTCTTGCTTGACGGCTAGATGAAGAGCTGCCAAGACTCTGAGCAATAAGATTCAACAATCGTGTCTGTTCAGTTCCAGAGTTGATTATATGGGCAAAGGCTTCCATCAGATCGGGAGGTGGAGGTGGAGTTTTCCCACTAGCCCCCGTTCCAGTTTGAGAATCTCTTGGATCTGCCATTCTGCAAAAGGCACAAACACAGGCTGTTATAAACTTATGTTAGAAGAGACTGGTTGAACTCGCTTCAACTTCTGTCCCTTTTTGCACTACAAAAGACTGAAGATGCATGTGATGTCATCAGGAGATTGATATCCAACCAAGACCAAAGCTGTTCTCTTTCTCGAACTACCAAAGAAAGGAGGTTCTAAACTTGCCTGCAACTAATTCAATTGTTGGCATCTGGAAATTTAATTCCAACAAGTACGGATAAAGAAAACAGAGAGGAGGCTACCTGGAGGTGGATGTGGAAACTTGTCACCATATTTGCTTAATGCAGCATTGAACACCCTCATGTCATGCACCGACCCAGGCCATCCAGCGACAACAAATGTAAATCTCATGTCGAAATAACAAATGGCAAGCACATTCTGTGTGGTGAAACCATATCTCCCCATATATTGAACCACCAATTTTGTGGGCACCACAACAGGCACATGTGTTCCATCTATATTGCTCCTATGCAATTGGCAAAATAAGGAGCAAACCTACGTTGTTGTACTCTTGGGTGTGCTGTCCTAAAGTCAGGGTCCATTGGCCTTATAATATATATGGCTAACTTCACAACACAAGCCAAGACTTCATCAAATTTTCGGTTGATTGTCTCCGTTGATCTAACCAATCGATTCTCAGCTTGTCTAAAGGATTGAGGTGCACCAACCATCCATAGGAACATTCCTAATGCCTCTAGAGATGACATTTTTGGTCTACACTTAAGGCCATATTTTTTAACCAACAAGTCATTCTCAGCTTCATCAAATTTTTGGCTGATTGTCTCTGTTAATGCTTGCATCACTTCCTCTCTTGCGGGTAGTAGTGGTTGCTGGGCTACCGCCATTGTCAGGCTCATCTTCTTCCTCACCAGCCTCGTCTTCTTCATCATCTAGATCATAATATTCTTCCTGACCAGGAATGTAGGAGGTTGTCCCATCGACTACGGCATCCTTGAACACTTCCTCTAGCTGGGCAAGGTACTCAGGAGCCCCATGTTTGAGTTTTTTGTAATCTGGTTTGCTCTGAAATGAATATAGGTATTACATATGAACAGAGGTACTCAGGGATTATGGTGAACAACAAAAAATGAACATAGGCATTGCAAATACCTGTGGTACAGTCTCCTTCCACCACCATGCAGGAGCAGCAACAGACCCATCAGCATATAAGCCCAAACCACTTTGTTTTTGCAACATGACCCAAAAACTATATAAACCTTTCAATTGGTTCATTCTGTTCCTAAATTGCTCCCTATGATGCCACAATCCAGAGAGGAGGGTGGCCGATGAAGGGAACAGAGACGGGCGGAGGGGAGGGCAACGGAGGGGTAGGTGATGGGCGGAGGAGAGGGTGACGGGCGAAGAGGAGAGCGACGGCGGCGTCAACTGCGAGTCCGGCGGCGCGGAGAAGTCACGTGACTGCGAGGGTGCGTGGGGAAAGAGAGGGAGAGGGGAGAGGATAGGGGCTAGGAAGGTCTTTTGCTCAACACAGGGTACCTTTTAACAAGTTTTAACAAATTTTACCACCGCAAAACCAGGTAAAGATTTTGGGGGTGTTAAACTTTAACACCTCCTTTTTAATAGGGGTGTTTGGATGTATTTTTTGTTACAAGTAGGTAAAACATAGGTGTTAAAGTTTAACAAGATGGATCCAAACACCCCCTTAGACATTCAAACGCTGTCAAGAACAAGCCTTGATGCACTACCGGAATCCGGACGTTTGCCATATGCTTGAGGCACACAGCAAAGGGTTTGCCGAGTGCGACCCACAGCAAAGCCCCGACGGCAACGTGAACATACTTAATTTTGTAGAGTTCGTTTTGGTGGCAGTTTGACCAAACTTCTTTAACTGTGTATGTCTTGCTTTCTCTTAACGTGTACACAGTACACTAAATCCAGTAGTCCGGCCAGATAGCTTTTGTTTTCAAAACACACACACACATAGAGGACTAGGATGGCTGGCGCGCTAACGCCGCGCCCGTAAAAGATATTTTTTATAAAATAATATTATGAATTATGTATGTATTTTAGTTTTAATATTTTCTATTCATAATAAGTAACCATATATTATATTAACAATATCATAAATAATTTTATAGCTCTTTTAAAGTAATATATTAGAAGGGCGGCCCTGGTGTAGCGGTAGTGTCTTATCGTCTATAACTGGAAGGTCCACGGTTTGAGCCCTAGCATCTGCACTATGTGCGGGTAAGGCTGTGCGCCGATATCCCTTCCCTAGACCCCACATAGTGTTGGAGCCTACGACACTGGGTACGCCCTTTTTAAAGTAATATATTACAAACTCAAAAGCAAATGAAAAAAGATAAAAACTGCAATAACAACAATAACACATCTCCGAAGTACAAATATATGACCACATTATGTGCAAGTGTGGTCTCTGAAACATTATCGTAACCTTTACGCTAAACACCTTATTTTGAAGTGTATTGACACTAAGTCTATCTTGAAGGAGTGCAAAAGGCTAGTTATAAAAAATAGGCATTTCTTCATCATCTCCATGTGAAACTCCACCAATAAATATAGACATTGCGTCCATAGTTAAGCACAATGAACCGCCTTTGTCATGCACCTTTTTCTGACAGTGAGAGGTGAGATAAATTATAAAAGAAAGAGGTGAGGTAAGAGAGTGTTGGTTCCCATGGGGCTTGAAACAAACCCACACGCATCTTATGTTTGGGTACTAATTAGGAGTATTAAATATAGACCAATGACATAATGAATAACCTATGAAGCCTAATTATGCCATGATTACCCTATATGATATTGTACCGAGCATATTCTAATCATAAGTTTTTTAGGCAAATTCTACTCATAAGTTAATTAATCTTAATAGGTTAGTTTCATAATTAAATTGTATTTAGTCCTCGTAAATAACATCGAAACATTTGGTATGGAAGGGTCTATTTAAGCTTGAACTATTTTCTTTAGATGACATGGAGGATATAAGGACAACATGGACTTCTGACTCCTCGATTTCATCGCGAGGCACCAATGATGTGAAAGCCCTATGCACGTAGAAGCTGCTGAGGACATAGTGCGTTTCCTAATTATGAAGCAGAGTGGAGACCCTATAGTTTTTTATTATGGTAAATTTCACGTGTCGTCACACATACGTGTGATTGATGGTAGATACACGTCATCACGCATGCATACAATTGATGATACATACAAATTAAAAGGAAGAAAAAACAAAAAGAGAAAAATGAAATTTGGAATTGGAAAAGGGAAAAAAGAAAAAAAGTTGCGGAAGCAACCGCCGAGAATTCAACAATTCCTTCCGCAGCATGAATATTATCAGCGATTCCTTCAGGAATATGAATATTCTCATCGATTCCTTCCACAGTATGAATAGGAGTATACATGATCAATGAGCTCTGCGCATCACGTTGTAATGTAACAAAGACATTGTGTGGAAAATGTAATCAGAGATCGCTCTTTATTTCTCTCTTTTATCTGATGTTTTCATTCACTATATATGCTCTGCATACCACACTTGGAGATGACTTTGTGGGATTGTGACGATAAAGTGAATAGGAGAATAGACCTATCATACTCAGCATCCAACCATACTCAGCATACTCAGCATGCTCAGCATCCAACCATCATACTCAGCATCCAACCATCATGAAACCTGACGAAGCATCAAGCTTCACAAGAGAGAACTAACCAAGAGAGCATAGCATCAACATGGCATGGCAAGGCCATAACTTAAAAATCTACAGGCACCGAACTTGAATCCAACTGCTTTTAGGTTCTCTCAGCAAGTCTTGCACTTAGACTAACTTGCAGCTTGACAAAATAAAGTTACACCCGTATCATTTAGCCGCCAGAAATAAATATTGCAGCACAACACAACCAAATAAATATTGCAGCACAACACAACCCTTAACATTTAAGCTCCAAAGACAACTACTAGACAGAAATTGATATGTATGCTAACCACCAATGAGTTGCCGTTTTCAGGAGAAGAAATCACAAGAACTTTTACAGAAAATCAAGAGGTCAACATAAAAAGAGACGATCAAGTGGCTATGATAACACTAGAGAACAAACTAATGCCAAGATAGACATGCATATTGCCTGTGAAAGCCCCCAAAAATACAAAAAAAAATTATTAAAACAAATCTCTTCAGAAACTTGCTTATACAATGGTGCCAACACAAGTTTGTGGAAGAAATCATGCATGGCCAGGATGAAATTAGACATTCAGATGCTGTCAAGTTTTATGGGGTTTAACTAAAAGCTAATGGCATTGAGTCTGATATGTAGCTCCTAATATGGAATAATGTTTGTTTAAGGTTCACAGGAATGACCAGACTTTAGTAAACAGAAAACCAGAATAAAGAAGTATTCTCCACTAGTATTAATTTTACATAGTAGAGATAACAATTATTGATTTAAAACACACCTTCAGCTACGATCATGTAGTAGTCGTTTCCTTTCGGCTGTTACAGCTTAAACTATTGGAGAAGTAATTTTGTCAATCAAAGAAATAAAGCTCCACATAACGGTTGAAGATTTATTATCCATTGTACCCAAAAATGCATCATCATATTCTTGGGGACAAAAAAAAGTTCAGATTATCGAGCAAGTACACATGATATAAATTAGTAATGATGAATTGAAATTGAGGATCACTAAACAAGCTTTTGGAAATAGGGTGACAACAACAAAGCGATAGCTGTCAACAAGCCTACAAAATACTTGAATGGTTTGTACCATTGATGAAGTGATTTAGTCAGTATTAGTATTTTACTGTATACTATGAATCTCAGCAACTAGCTAATGTCAACCTAGAATATTAGACAGATCAGCAGTTCTCAGTATGGCCAGATTAAATCAATCCAATGGAAAATAATCTATATCACTGTGAAATGTATAGACAGATCAGCAGTTCTCAGTATGGCCAGATTAAATCAATCCAATGGAAAATAATCTATATCACTGTGAAATGTATAACTTTATCATGGTGAGATAACTCCAAAAGCAAGTGAAATCAACTCATTGGACAACAAAAATCCATCTGGGTCACTGAGACGGATGAATGCAACTTTGCTTCCGAGGTCACCTTCATTTTGCAGGTCCAACCCAAAATCCATATGTGGCAAGGCTTGTCGCTCCATATCCATGGCAATTATCAGCCCACTCTCCACAAAAGGCTTAAATGTGTTACACAGTGATAGTGCCATACTTTTCCCAAAGGATTTACTGAAACTTTGCAAATCAAGCCCCCAAGCTGTTCTCAATGATAACATAACCACATCCATAGCCATGTCCTTCATGTCAGAGCTTCTAGACTCATGACTCCATGTTCCATCCTCTAACTTCTGAACCCACTCTGCATATTCCTTCATTCTTCTGGGCCTAGAGTACCTGACACCATTAATGTAGCTTGCAGATCCAAGACCAAAGGCATAGAACGGCCGATTCTGCCAGTATGTTAGATTGTGCTTGCACCCATATCCAGGCTTGCTGTAGCTACTGATCTCATAGTGGTTATATCCTGCTTCAGAAAGCCGCTTTGAAGCAATCTTGTAGAAGTTTGCAGACTCAGTGTCACTTGGAAGAGGAAAGACACCAGGAGTATACCTGCCACAAATCATATATAAGTATCAGCATCAAAATGACTCCTTAACTAAAGCAAGCTCTTTGACAAGCCCAAACATTTACAAACAACAATTAACATTGCTGGTTTGCATCTACATATACAATCCAAATATGCAGTAAGGAAGGACTGTGCTTGCTATCTATAACGGACAAGGGAACTAAACATGCCTTAAGCATGTGGTGACTCTAAGTTGCTGTGCACAGAATGGAACTTTATAGGTTTCTGCTGGCAGATGTGCCAAGAAGATGAAGAATCAATCCCCAAACTGAACTAGAACGTGAATGTGTGGTGCACAAAATAGATGAATATGTCCTGTGACTGGTGGAAGAAGTTAAATTTTACCAAAGACACGAAAGTTAACACACGCAGGACCATTATATATTCACTTACGTGCTGCACTCTGAAATCCATATAAAGCAAGAAGAACTCACATTTGCCCAAACTTGGTGCCTTGCTCAATCTGCAGATCATATACAGAGACGTGCGTGGGCCTTGCATCCACGGTGCACCTCAAGCTCTCCTCCCACATCTCCTCTGTCTGATTCGGCAGCGAGGAGATGAGGTCCATGCTCCAGTTCTGCAGCCCCTCGCACGCCGTCACGATCCCGACGGCCTCGTGCACTTCCTCCACGCCGTGCGCGCGGCCGCACGAGCGGAGCAGATTCTCCTGGAACGCCTGCACGCCGAGCGACACCCGGTTGACGCCGACGCCCACGAGCTCCCTGAGCTTGGCGGCGTCGAAGGTTCCCGGGTCCATCTCGATGGACACCTCGGGGCACGCCGAGAGGCCGAACCTGCCCCGCAGCGCGTCGAGGACGGCCGCGACGAGGAGCGGCGGGACGAGCGACGGCGTGCCGCCGCCGAAGAAGACGGTCTCGAGCGGCACGCCGTCGTCGGAGACCGGGCGCGTGACGGCGACCTCGCGGAGCAGGAGGCGCACGTAGTCGACGATCCTGGGGTCGTCCGCGACCTCGACGCGGGACGGGGCGGTGCCGGAGGAGGAGCCGATCGCGACGATGGGGAAGTCGCAGTAGTGGCAGCGCTTGCGGCAGAAGGGGAGGTGGACGTAGGCGGAGGACGGCGAAAGCGGCGGTAGTGACGGAGGGGAAGGGGGAGAGGATGTGGTGGAGGAGGAGATGGTGGCGGTTGCCGAGGCGGCATATCGTCGAGCAGGTAGAGGGCGTGGGCGGATTGGGGGCGGTTTCCAGGGTGGGAGGTGGGAGACGAGCGGGAAGGCTAATCGCAGCATTACTGAGGCGGTGGCGTAAAACTTTGCAGCCGTGCTGAATAGGAGGAGGTAGCGGTGGTGGATTGGCTGCAGTAAACTCGCGGTGGGTTTGTTTCGAGAAGGGTATCCACCTAAAATTGGGCCTTGGGTTGTAACTCGCTTCTTACCGAGATTGGCCCATTTGAACTATGTACCATTTGCAAGCTTCTGGGCCGCCTCTTTATATCCCAACTCTCGCTCCGTCGACGTCATGGATGTAGAAGTACATTATTAAAAAAATAAGAAAAAAATCTATATCACCTTCTATAGGATAACCCCCAACCTATGAAACGGTCTATATCACCCTCTCAACTTCCCAAAACCGATCAAATTACCCCATAAACCAATTTTAAAAAATTATAGTAAATCAAAAAAAATCATAAAATAGAAAATCAAATTGTGTTGGACTCCAAATGAGTAGATACACACACTGAACATATAATATAGTATGTTTTAATACATTTTTTACAACTATGGAGAAAAACATAGATTTAAAGTTATAGTGAACTAAAGCATATCATATTACATGTTCAATCTGTATATCTACTCATTTGGAGTCCAACATAATTTGATTTTTCATTTTATGATTTTTTGTGATTTACTATGATTTTTTAAAATTGGTTTGTTGGGTAATTTGATCGGTCTTGAGAAGTTTAGGGGGTGATATAGACCGTTTTATATGTTAGGGGGTTATGTAGTCCACGCTTCATAGGTGGGGGTGATATAAACTTCTTCCAAAAAAAATATATAGAAGCACCTTTAACAATTTTTAATTAAACAAACTAGAAGGAAAAAATTGTTCTACCAACACTAATATGTCGCTAAATATGCACAGTAGATAGGACCACTCTTGATGATTAAAAAAATGATTTCCAGATGAGCAGTGTTCGCCTAAACGGCCTAAACGGTAAACAACGTTAAACTGTTTTGTTTGCCTAAACGGTAAACAATGTTAAACTATTTTGTTTAAGGGATAAACAGAAATTAAACGGTTGACCGTTTAAACGGTCAAAAAAAGAGGCAAAACGGTGTGAACGGCCTAAACAGAATGGGAATAAACAGTATTAAATGGACTAAACAGTTGTTTAAACGGCTGTTTAGGCTAACATGAGATAAATCTAGATGAATTTTACATGAATAAATTTTTAGTATCATTTGACTCATTTCTTTATCATTAATCATGATTTGATTGACATGTGAATGTGGAATGAATACTTGATATTGTGGTTATAGATTGGAGTACTTATTTATTTACAATGACAAAATACATATATTTAATAGAATACTTGCTTTTTTTACATGCACATATATAATTATATGTATTTTTTAAAAAAAGTGCAAAACCGTTTAGACCGTTTAACTCCGTTTAAAAGGCCTAAACGCTAAATAAAGGGTGACCGACTTTACCGTTTAGCGTCTAAGATATCATTGAACATGAGTAACTATTTTTTGGCAACGTATCTGGTGAAAACCAACCTTTCGTGCAAACTAAGGAAACTTAGGGTCACAAGATTTTGATTCAAAGGAGTGATTAGGGGATGTGAGACGAGTGATTTGCAAAGCTCAGAAGAGGTGGGAGGGTGATTTGCAAATCACCCTTTTTGAGAGGTTGCATTTTTTAAGCAAGCGACAAGATAAGCCCCTACCAATTTTTATATATCAAAAGAGTATTTATATAATTTGACAAGGCAGGAAGCCTAAGAAGGAAGCTGCAAACTATATGTGACTATTCATCCAAAGTTTGATCTTAAGGGCACCCTTAGTGCAGTAAAATGGGCGGTCGTAAGAGGAGCATCGGTCTTAAGCCCGGTCGTATGGAAAAAAAGGCTAAAACCCGGTCCTTGGCTTAAGGACCGGCCTCATGTATTAAACAAATGTGAGAACAGTAGAAAAAGTACGGCTGGCAGGACGCTTCAGAAGCCACACCACCAGGGGGGTGTTTAGTTCCCAGCAAAAGTCCTTTTGCTGATGAACAGTACCAGGCAAAAGGACTTTTAGGTGTTTAGTTCCAATATGTGAAAAGGACTTTTTTTCAAAATGCACAATTTTTTTTCCACATTAGAGAACAACATGAGCAAACATCATTCATCACCCTTCCAACAATTGTGCTGCACTAAATCATCATCCATCACCCAAACTATGTGAACATCATGATGACACACACAGATCCTAGGTGACAAAGTACAAGCTACTACCATTGTTCAGTCCCATGTTCATGACTACATTCACACAGCATGAAAGACAACATCACAAATAATCAACAAGCCAAACATCCACAATAACAATAACCACATAAAAATGAAAATCGAATAGTTTTTCTCAAGTCAATAGCTCACATGAACACACATCAACCAAGACATAGTAACATGCATAACTGATAATATTGGCGACCTTTCCTCTGTGCTTCCATGTGCTCATGGAATGCAACCTTTCTGCAAACAGCCGACCAATCCTTTCCACGTGCACTTGCATCGAGAACCTGAAAGAAACATGAGGCATGATACCATCAGGTATAATCTATGCTACAATTTTGAAGTTTTATGTACTAGCAACCCAAAAAAAGCAGCATGGCGCAAACAACATTACCATAACACGTATTGCAGCAACCCAACTAGATTTGAATCAAAAGTACCGCCTATTATGATTCCATACAATAAAGCAGTCATTTGCAATTTCTTCACGCAAGTCATTCATATTACCATCTTCCTCCTCTAATGCATGGCTACTACCCTCGTCGTCCGTTTCTTCTCTATGGACCTCCACGTTCTCTGCCTCCTCCTCCCCATGGTCAATGATAAAATTGTGCAGTGCAGCACATGCAAGTATAATATGACTTTATGTGACCTCTGGATAACTAGGGATACCTTTCAAAATTCTCCACTTCTCTTTCCACATGCCAAAGGTGCACTCAACCGCTGACCTCAAGCTAGAGTGGGCTTGGTTGAAAACCTCTTTCTTCGTGGTTGGCCGGCGTCCTGTGCGCCACTGTTCTTGATGGTACTTCACTCCCCTATAAGGTGCCAAAAACCCTGTCTTGTTCGCGTATCCAGCATCGACTAGATAGTATTTGCCTAAGCATTAAGCGAACTATGAGTACATGTTAGCAACTGAAACCAAAATTAACCAACCGGTAGTAATGCTAAAAAGATCATACCTGGCGGTGGGTGTGGAAAATTGGCGCCACACTTTTGTTGTGCTTCTTTCAACACTCTAGCATCATGTGTTGATCCAGGAATACCAGCCGCAACAAAAGTGTACCTACGATCGAAGTCAACTATGCCCAATACATTCTGAGTCTTGTCACTCTTCCTATTTATATACTTGCCTACTTCCACCCCAGGTACACACACTTTGACATGAGTCCCATCTATAGCTCCTATGGCATTTCTAAAGCAACTGCCAAACTTGTGCCGTGCAACCACAGGGTGAACCGTGCTATACGTGGGGTCTTTAGGCCTTACATTATGTTTAGCAAGCTCAGACAGACAACAAATGACTTCATTGAATTTGGTACTCACAGTCCCACTTGACCTACAGAATATACGCTTCACAGTCCTAACCGATTGCGGCCCCCCCAACATCCACAAAGTCAAACCCAGAGCCTCCCTAGATGATATTTTTGAAGTGCTTTGAAGACCATAGGAATCAACTAGGACTTGGTGCAAAAGCTCAAACACTGGTGGCCTCATCCTAAACATCCTCATCCTAAACATCTCATGGCAACCTTCCCAGTCAGCGGCATGCATGTTAACATGATCTAGGCCGGACAGAACTGGTGTCTCCCTATATGGCCCTCTATGCAAGTATAGTTGTTCATGTTGAGCAAGGACTTTTGCCATTTCTAGGATTTTACGGATACCTTGCAAATCATCCACGAGGATACGGGCGAATTCACGCCGGACTGGATTCTGATTTTCTCTACCAGCGCCGAACAGGCGTCATCGTCGACCAGAATGTCTCCTTCAGCATGATCCGGCTCATTCTCCGCTGTACTGGAGCCCTGCACAATGAAGTGATCTGCATTAATAGGGTGCACCAAAAAAATGAAAGTAATCTTACAAATAGACATTGTCCCATAAGCAAACCACAATTCTATGAACATGAAATCAGCAAAGCCACAAACAGTGAAGCGTAATGACAATACATGAAACTGACATAGTACAAATTAAAATTAGTTCACAGCACTCAAACATAAGCTAGTTCAGCCGTAAATTAAGCAATACACTCAAATAGTACACACAATTAGGCTACACAAACATGACTTCAGACAACAGACTAAAGCATAGCGTCTATATTGGCGATCCACGCCTTCCTAGCTTCGTCGTCATGACATTCAAGGAAGTGAGCCCGCCAGTACGGATCCTTGAACGACTTCATGAGCAAGAAGTACTCCCGACACAGAGGATCTATCCCACACGCCTTGGCCAAGTTGAGGCAGTGTTTAGCTTCGTCTACATCTGTCATTTCTTTGTTCAGAAAGGTACTGAGTCCCTGCTGCACTTTAGTAGTATGTTCTTCTAGACCCTGCTGCAGAGAGGTCCAACAGCCTAGAACTGGAGTCCTGGACCGCTTGGAACCAGGGCCTGAGGTGTCAGCTGGTCCACTACTCCTTTTGCGAGAACTGGTAGAGTTGGGTGTGTTCTCCCTAAGTTGTTGCTTGGCTGCAATTGCATTGGTCAGGTGGTCATCTTCATGTTCTCCATCTCCGTCATCCTCCTCGCCTGTTGCTTCTTCTTCATCATCGTCCCTTGCCTCTTCTGTTTCTGGAGCCGTGGCAATCATGGTAGTAGGATCAACGGTTATGTGCCGGAACATATCATCGAGCCACTTCAACCAGGTGGGGCTTTCCCAGCTTAGCCGCATCACCTCTTGGCAGTCCTGCAGATCGTGCATGTGAAAACGTATTAGGTTTGTGTGAAAGGAAATGTTAACCAAACTGAATGACAACTTATGCTGCACTGAATAACTACCTTTAACAATTTCTGCCAAGTTGATTTTGGGGCGGTGAAACCCCCCTTTTTGTTACGCCCTCCACCACTTCGACGACGCAAGACTGTATAAGCTACAAATATTCTGCGGAGGGTGTCTCTTCTGTTCTGCAAGGCCTTTTTGTTTAGCTGGAGGCCAAGCCTTTCCGCTAGTGCGGCCCTAAGATTTTGCCATCCAACCTTCTTCATCCTACCGTTGGGGCAGTACCCTTCATTGAGCTGATCCATATATAGTTCGCAATAAACGTCTGTTTCCACATCGGTCCACGTATGTCTATGGCGATGATTCTACGTAATAGCCAAACAATGACTTCCATGACAAATAAACCATAGACACATCAAAATGAAACATGGGCGTCGCCTTCGTCTTCGTCTTCATCACTGTCATTTGCATCAGCACCAGCAGCAGCGGCGCCACGAGCAGCCATGGCACGGCTGCGGGTGACACGACCAGCGGGCTCGGGCTCGGGCTCGGGCTGTGTCCTTGCCGGGCCCTTCCCCTTGGCTTTGCTCCTGCGCCTCGAGGGGGCCTCACCTCCGGTAGCACCGCTGTAGTCTTGTGCGTCAGGCGGGAGGCTACGCCGTGATCCATCGCCACCAACACCGCGTCCAGCACGTCTTCCTCCCTTGCCCAGAAATTTGCAGCCCAGTCCCGCCGCCCTTGCAGATCTGGGAGGTAGCTGTGCGGCAGGGATGTCGTCGAAGGGCTGCAGGTTGAGACGGCATCGAACCTCAGCGTCGTCGTCAAGAGCCAGGCGAGATAGGCCTGGCGGACTCCCAGGTGGAGGTCGAGCACTTCCAGCGGCGCCTGAGGGGCCCTCCTGCGCGAAGAAGTCGAAGGCGGGCTTGGACGGCGAGTGCATTCCACCGGTGGATGCGAACGCACCTGCTGTCTTTGACGGTGAGTGGTAGCCGGTGGTGGATCCGAGCGCGCCGGGTGGTAGGTTGGCCCCGGCGGTGGATCCGAACGTGCCGGGTGGCAGGTTGGCCCCGGCGAAAGATCCCAACGCTCCTGGTGGTTGGTTGGCCCCGGCGGGAAGGAAGAACACGGGTTGGTGAAGGCCGAAGGTGGGCCCGAAGCCAACCCCCGGCATGTACCCGCCGCTGGGGCCTATTCCTCCGCCGGGAATGTAGTCGACGAAGGGCCCGTAAGCCGCGCCTCCCTCCATGCCGGCAGGCGACCCGACCCCGCCCTGGGGCCCCAACGCCGCTGGAGGCTGGTTGCCCCCTTCCTGGTAGCCGCTAGGGTTGGGGAATGTTCCCGCCATCCAATCCCACGGGTTGCCGCCCGACATCTCCCGACGCAGACGCGCGGAGCGACGGAGAGGAGCAGATCCGGAGTCACCGGCCGGTAGACGGCGCTTGGGAGCCAGGATAACAGGCCCCCGAAGCTGGACGAAGGCCGGCGGCGCCGAGGTTACGGCTAGCGGCGGCGCAGAGGACTGGATACGATGCGGGGGAAAGGGGGCCGCGTGCGGTAGACAGTGTTGGGGAGCCTAAGATCCGGCCGACCGACTCCGGCGGACGGCCGAGCAGCGGCGCTAGGACGGCGAGCTGTGGCGCGGAGTACGGCGAGCGGCGGCGCGGAGAACGGAAGCGAGAGAGCGGAGCGAGTGGATGAGGTGCGGCGGCTGCGGTGGGTGGAATGGATGCCTGCTAGGGTTCGGGATCTCGCGACGCGTTTTTCAGCCAGGTTCGTGGGCCCCACACAATGCGGCCCATTCCATCAACAGTGCCAGGCATCCTCTACGCATGAACAGTACATGGGCTGAATTTGAATAAAAGTCCTTTTGGGTGCAACTAAACACCCCCCAGCTCTCTCTCTATGGCACCAACCCTTCTCCCTGCCATGGAATTTTTTAACCGTGAGCGGGACCCACACGTTAAGACCCCATCGGCCTCATACATAACAAGTTCGACCTTATCTCACCGTGGACCCCAGTCTTAAGGTCGGACCGACAACAATCACCATGGGGGTAGGGGCAGGGGAGGCGGCAGCGGCATGGCCTCTCCGAATAGTTGTCCTTCGTTAGATTAGTGGTACGCATGGCGGCGAGCTGAGACAAGCGATTGTTTTTTTGTCAATTATCGGAGGGGAACACACAACCACCTCCAAGAATGGTCACTTATAGAAGCCTTGCCTGGGAGGTTGATGCAAAAACTGTCCATTAATCAATTTTGGCAGCCTCAAAAAATATTCTTTTCGTAGTGTTTCAATGTTAATAATCATTTGGATGGCTTCCAAAATATCATACGAATCTAAAATATCTACAAAGATACATCTAGACTATGACGTTAGTCATAATGGATATCGATCACTAAAATCTTAAACGATGGCCTAGGTCCATTTTCCTTACACCCCCTGAGGTAGGCTATGCTCATAAGGGTTTTTTTTGTCTAGCTTTGCCAGCTCCCAGGGTGCAAGTTTTCTTTTATTTGAAAGTGCTCATTCGTGTAACCAAACAATTACTCATTGTGGCCTGGACGAAGAGAGCCGGTAACCGAATAAAGGCCTCTCACATGCAAATGAGTCTACGTTGGTTGGTTAGCTGATGCGACCTATACTTTGCCGGTCAAGCATCCAAACTTACTCTTTGGGGGCGTTTGGAAGCTTACCAAAGCCTGCCGCGCCACTAGTGCGGCTGCACCCAAAATTTGGCGCTGAAATCGTGCGCCACACTTCTGTCGTTGCATGGCACAAAAATAAATGGAGATGCTGTAGCGATGCCGCACTGCGTCGTAACTCTGGCCACGAAGCAAACACTGGCGGAAACTCTGGGGCAAAAGTTGTGGCGTGGTGTGGCAAACCGTGGAAGCAAACCAAATGCGCCCTTTGTTTCCTCGTTGCAGCCAATTGAGGGTGTGTTTAGAATGGGGAAGATTCCCCAGAAAAAAACTATAGATCCAAAAATATACTGTAGATGAATAGTGTTTTATGAGTGGGAGGGATGAGATAAATAGGGAAAAGTTAGATGAATAGTGTTTTTTCGGGGGAAATGATTTAACGCACCCTGCACCCTGAAGCGAACTAGAAGTGTGAAAGCAATCAAAGCAATACCGTAAATTTTTATAGCCTTTGCTGGGAAGTCAGAACAGGATACAAAAGATTCACATGCTTATCGTGTGGAGAAAAATAAAAAACTAAAATAAATCGAAAGAACTATAACTGAATGAAAGACAGTACAAAACATTCTCTTTTTTTCCACAAGCCAATGCAAACATTGAATTCTTTTAACTAAAAAGAATGTTCAGTTAAAACATCGTAAACGGAATCCAGGCCAGTCTCCATGGAGGTTTCATGGACACTATTACCTAGAATGACACATCATCTAATATTTGAAACTAGGATGAAACGCTCCTCTCTCACTACATAGTTTTATCTATTGTAGTTTTCTAGGTGACATGCAAGACACAAGTTGTCTTGGTAACGGAGAAATAGGAGTGCCATGGTGATGACATTGCTTTCTTCCCTTTCTTCATAAATGCACTGCCAAGTCACCAAAATTGCCTACATGACACCTTATTTATTATCCATGACACCCTATTGAGACTGGCCTTAGTGGCCTATAATTTTTTCTAGTAAATGTCTTACAGAATGGTTCATTTTTCTGAATAAAGACATGGTTCAAATTTCCAATGGCATTTAAAGGGTACGCACGAACGGCATGCCCGGGCCCGCAACTCAGATCGTGCTCCCCACGCCCCCGCGCCGAGCGAGCTACCCTCGCGCGCACCCGGTCCAACCCAAACTGTGTTCATCCCTCGCTCGTGAACCCACCCAAAGTCCACGGCCCACCCCACCACCACCATTTGTCCTCGGCTCCCCCGTCCCCCCCAAACTTTTGCATCCCCTCCCTCCGCCACCACCGCCACCGCCCCCCCTGTCCTCCCCGACGAACACGGCACCACGAGGCCCCACCCAGATTTAGCCATCTCCCACACCGCGGCTGCATTCCTCTCCCTCCTCCCGTTGGCAGGCGCTCCTGTCGTGCCCGTCGTCGCTGCCCCTGCGTGCTGATTTCTTCCTCTTTTGTGCTGGTAAGAACGCCCTAAAGTCCTGATTTTTGTTAACATTTGGGACCCTAGATCAGCCCCTTTGCTCTGTGCCCTGAAATCCCAATGTTTGGTTATGTGTTGACTCTCCGATCCGTCCGGTTTCGTGAGGATTTGTTCGCCTCGTGGTGGATTATTGCAAATGCCAATTTTTCTTATCAGGATGGGTCAGCTGAAGCTCTCCGTTCCCCAGAACGGGTGTACCACTTAGAGAAAGACCATTGTTGTTGCCATATGTATTGTATATGTGATTTCGAGCACAATGCTGAAGGGATTTGGGATTCATAATATTTCCTGCAAGGCCGCAACTGATTCCTAATATTATGATTTGAATAATCAAAGCATATGTTTTTGAAAGCTCAAGAAGCCTTATGTAATTTTTCTTTTCTTTGTGACACATTAGAGTTGCCTAGTAATTTCTTTGGTCTGATCTTCTGTCTTACCATGTTCACCATTGAACTGGTTTACACACCCATACTTTCCTGACATCATCTTTCTTTAACTTGATTATTTTTCCTGTTGCAGCTTGCACAAAGTGTTTAAATGAAGGCAAACATGGGTACAAAAGCTCGGCCACCGCCTGCTGATGCAGAAAAAGGGGAGATTGGAGAAATAGATACAAGGGCTCCTTTTGAATCTGTTAAAGCTGCAGTTAGTTTATTTGGTGAAGTCCGGTTTTCATCTGACAAATCAGCTGCGAGAAAGCCCAAGGCTCCTCAAGCAGAGGTAGTAACTTTTAAATAACTTTTTTATTATTAAAATATTGAAAATAGGTACATGTATGTTTGCACCTGTCTATTTTGGCACAATGTGTGGGACATTTGATCTGACTTTGTACATACTTGTACCATAAAGAAAATAGCCTTATTGTTTTTAAGTCTTCTTTGATGGTGAAATTACTGGCTTTATAAATTTACATCAGGAAATTCTCTGATCAGGCGGTTTTTTTTCTCCTTCTTGGAGTTTTTCTGATGGAGTTGCACAGCCATTCGTTGTCTCTAAGGAAATATATATGTAACATAGATTTTTTTTTTTGAAAAAGTTAATCAGATGCTAATTTTCTTGTTTCTCTCCATTCATTTGCTGTTAATTATGATGCTCTGGTTGCTAACACTATTGCCTTTTTCTAATTGTTTTAAATGGTTTTTTTTTTTGTAATGGAAAACTAAGCCTACTAGATTTTGATCCTGTAATCTGCTCTGCTCTGGGCCACCTTGATGCACCTAGGTCAAGATGAGATTTGGGAAACATTTACGTTACCCATCTATAACATGGATGCATGTCAAAATCTCTGCTGCTCAACTATAATGATTGGAGCGTTTACTCCTGAGGATGGAGTTATAGCTGTTTTAGTTTGTAACATACTTCTATGAGCAATTTTTATTGGCAATATGACTTTCATTTTGCTTGCATATATTTGTTTTACCCTTCCATTTTATATAAATAGGCCTTCTGTAGTTACTAGTTTTTGGAAAAAGAAGATTGTTTGCATTGCATAACTTTTGTTTCATTATTTATCTTAATTATTTTAATAATTAGTTAGTATGAGAATGTTGGTATTTTGTAAACTTGGCAATTGGCGCAATTGATAACAGCATATCCCATTTTATTTTCCTCAGGACTTCTTTAATGAACCTCAAGTGATGATATACATCCATCCTATAGCTTGTAACAGTAGTTGGGGTTCTTGGATAAATGAGTCGCCAATTTATGTAATTAGATTGATTTAGATTCTTTTTAGAAATTGAGCTGATTTGTTTATTAGGTCGCATGTTTTTTAAATGGGCAATATAACAAGAAACAACATTATAAATATGATTTCAAAAATGGTGACTGTCTAGTGGTTTTGTGTGTAATTAGTTTAGAATTTAATCAACAGACTGGGCACCAGGAAGCACCTTTGCTAGCCTTTACTAGTGAATAAATGGGTCGTTTAATATGTTACTAACAGACTGATATAGATCGCATTGCCCTGGATTGATCACTTGATTGCCAACCAATTAGAGAACCAAAAAATTGCTAATTTATTCATGATAGCTTATCTATTACTGCAGTTCTGAAATTTATTGTTTGCCTGTTGGCAAGTTTTGGTTTTAATTTTCTACTATATTCTTTGAAAATGGATTCAAAGATTGTAGATGAACAGATTTTACTCATGCATCTAAATTTCTGTGGTTGCAAATGAATTGTTAAATCTGATTAATCCTTTGTATTTGCCTCCTCAAGTTATGTAAACACTCGCACATTGACGTTAAGTGTTATAGTCTCATCTTTCAGGCTTTCTATGCATATTCTTTTCATTGCCTGGTTCTCTAAATATTACCCTGATGTCTTGTTATTTTGAAACTATATCTGCCACAGAGGGTGTTAGCTAAGGAGACAGAGCTACACTTGGCCCAGAAAGAGTTGAATAAATACAAGGAACAGCTGAGTAATGCTGAGACAACCAGAGTACAGGCACTCTCTGAGCTAGAGAAAGCTAAAAAAACTGTTGAGGAGCTAACAACCAAGCTGGACACAATCAACAAGTCTAAAGAGCTGGCCATTCAGGCAACAGAGGATGCAAAGACCCGAACCAAGCAGCTTGAAGGTGGCAGCTCAAATGAAGGTCTTGGCACAGATGGTCCTCTGAAGCAGGAATTGGAAAGTGCAAGGGAGCAGTATACTGTTGCTTTGGCAGACCTTGATGCAGCAAAACAGGAGCTTAGAAAACTCAAGAAAGATTTCGAAACCTCATTGGATATGAGGCTGTCTGCTGCTCAGCAGGAAGAGGAATCGCTGCACACAACTGAAGCCAACAAGGAAAAAGCTAATCAACTTCGTAATGAGATTGCAGAAACTCAAGAGTCGCTTATGCATGTTAAGGCAGCTACACAGCAAGCACATGAGGAGGAGTCACAAATTCTTGCTGAGAAGGATGTTGCTAGGACCACATACAAACAAGCTTTGGAAGAAACACAGAAGAAATTGTCATCTTTGAGAAATGATTTTGATCCTGCTGCTTATGAAAGTCTCAAAGAGAAGTTAGACCAAACCAATTCTGAGATCGCATCCATGCAGAAAAAGATAGAAGATGCTCGGGCTCGGGATTTAGAGTCTGTTGCTGTTGTCAGCACAGAGTTGGATGATGCTAAGGAAATGCTGCAGAAAGTAGCAGAGGAGGAAAGTTCTCTTCGTGGTTTGGTGGAATCACTGAAAGCTGAGTTAGAAGCTGTAAAGCAGGAGCACAATCAACTCAAAGAGAAGGATGTGGAAACTGAATCCATTGTTGGCGATCTACATGTTAAGCTTCAGAAATGCAAATCTGAGCTCAATGCAGCTGTAACTGCTGAATCGAAAGCAACATCAGCCTCTGATGACTTGATGTTAGCCCTTCAGCAGCTGTCTTCTGAGTCAAAGAATGCCCTGCAGGAAGCTGAGATGATGCAGAAGAGTGCGGCAGAGCTAAGAGACGAAGCTGAAAAAGCTCGGGTTGAATTAGCAGAAGCCGAGCAAAAGCTGCAGCTGGCATTGAAGGAAGCAGAAGAGGCAAAGGCAGCTGAAGCAAAAGCTCTTGATCAGATCAAGGAACTCTCAGATAGAGCTAGTGCTGCTAGAGCTTCAACTTCAGAGTCTGGAGCAAATATCACAATCTCAAAAGAGGAGTTTGATTCTCTAAGCCGAAAGGTTGAGGAGTCTGAGAAGCTCAGTGAGATGAAAGTTGCTGCTGCTATGGCTCAAGTGGAAGCTGTCAGAGCCAGTGAGAATGAGGCAATCAAGAAACTAGAAGCTGCCCGCAAAGAGATGGAGGACATGGAATTGGCAACAGAGGAGGCACTGAAGAGGGCAGAGATGGCTGAGGCAGCCAAAAAGGCTGTAGAAGGTGAGCTCAAGAGATGGCGCGAGAAGGAGAAGAAAACTGCAGAGGCTCAGCCTTCCACAGGAGAATCTCCAGGTGCATCTCCGCCTGTACCGCAGGCATCTGCTGGGAAAGCTTCTGAGAAGAATGAGGGCCATCAAAGGAACACCAGGACTCTACTGAGGAAGAGCTTTATGCTGCCAAACATCACGAGCATGTTCCACAAGAAGAAGGGCCAGTCTGGCAGTTCTCCATCATACCTTCCTGGGGAAAAATCCGTGTAATATATCAGAAGCTCGTGTTTGCGAGTTGACATTTCCAAACTCGAAGGCATGGTCTGATGCTATAATCTGTATTATATGCTTGTAGGTGCTTGCACCTTTGCAGAATATTACCGACAAAATCCTATATATGTATGTTTTGCCTGTTTATTCGACACTTTCTGGGCTTTTTATGAGTACACTACACCCCTGTAATTCAGTGTTATATCTAAATAACAGTGTCCTAGGTATGTTCTTGCAAGCTTCCAGAATAGTTTCCACTGCGAATTGTCGCATTCATGAGTTATGATTTCTACATGTTAGTGATGTTCGAGTACGTGCACCATTGGGCATCATATATACAGAAACACACATTCCAGTCAGGTTGCACAACTGCTATACAAAGTGTCAGCCAGTCAGGTGACTATACAAGTATAGCGCATAATCGGTTGCTTCTACGCAAGCGCAAATTGCAAAATAAAAGAATGCTAGGTTACTTTACGCTTCTTTTATTTACAATAGCTGCAAAGTTCAGATAAAATGTAGGCATAAAGTGTTGGGGGTCCGGGCATGTGGTTACTGGCGAAATCCTTGCTTTTTCTGAGGATCCTGCATAAATCACCTCAATCAACATAATAGGAATGGTCTGCTTCACAAGGGTGCCCCCCCAAAAACGTATGTTATAGAGCATTTTCCTCCAAATTTCCTTCCAAATTGTATCCACCAAGAAGGGCTGAAAAGATGGGTTTATATAGGAGCTACTTCAAACCCACGCAAATGTCTGTATCTGATGGAACATTCAAGTAAACCCATCTACTCAATCCTTTCAAGATTATATTTCACCATTTTCTCAAGGGTACTTCGGAAGTCGCTTCTCGGAAGGCATTGCAGATTTTGCATAGCCAAGTCACCCTTTTCTCTGGCAAGTTCATGCGCCCTCCTTATTCCACCACTTCTATGAACAAGGTCTATGGCAGCAGCTAATGAACCTGTATCACTGAACTCGGAATCAATGATCTCCCTCAGCTCAGGTTCATCTTGCAAAGCAAAGATGACTGGAGCTGTCAGATTACCCTTTGCCAAGTCACTTCCTGCTGGTTTGCCTAGTTGCTCAGCTGATTGAGTGAAGTCCAAGATGTCATCGACTACCTGGAAGGAAAGCCCAAGATTCCTGCCATATTCATACATCTGTTCACAAATTGTGGTGCTGACGCCACTGAATATGGCCGCTGACCTAGTGCTTGCTGCGATCAGAGATGCAGTTTTGTAGTAGCTCTTGAGAAGGTAATCGTCAAGGGTTATGTCACAGTCAAAAAGAGTGGACGCTTGTTTTATTTCACCACTTGCAAAATCCTTGATAACCTGTAACAGTAAAATATATATGTAATAAAATCAAGTGAAGTCTTAAACAAGGTCCGGAATATTGCTCAAGTCCTGTAATACCTGACTGATCAGCTTTATTACTTCAATGTTTTCTAGGTTTGCAAGGAACCAAGAAGATTGCGCAAACATAAAATCACCAGCTAGTACAGCCACCCGTGTACCATATAGCTGATGAATAGTTTCCTTACCTGATAAAGAATCAAGTTCACATTAAACAAGTGGTCAATTGAATATTGAGCCCTACTGCCCTAATGAGCAGGATAGGTGTAACATTGGAAAAAAATATTACGACACAAATGTATTGAGAGGATGTTTATCCCTTTGTTACCCTAGGTTCATGACCTAGACCTACTTTAGTGTCCAAATCTTTGAATCGATGCAAAAAAAAAATTCTTGTAAATTTTCAAAGAAAATTCAAATGACACATGAAGATTGCAATTTTCTATGTGATTTTGTTTTATTACAATCAAACTATAAGGAATGTGAAAAAACAAAGTAGAACAGTAGAACTCCCAAACGAAATCATCCCTAATTAATTCATGACTTTAATATTGGAAGTGTTTGCACTTTCCAAGAGAAAAAAAAAGACAGCAGTGGCAAATGCATATACAAACTGAAAAGAAAAGAACAGTTTCATCCACAATATTGCTGACATATTTGAAGAATAACATGTACCTCTTCGCATCCCACTATCATCTATGACATCATCATGTATTAAACTTGCAGTGTGGATCATTTCTATAATCTCTGCCAAGCGTTGATGTTCAGTAGTTAGCTCCCTGGATTCCAGAAAAAATAAAGTATCAGTTAATGATTTCAAAACATTCCCTTGAGAATAATAAGGTTGCAGTAACAAAGATAACTTACGACAAACCAGCTAATTCAGCAGTTGCCCTAGAGACCAGAAAAACTAATGCTGGTCTTAATCTCTTCCCACCAGCACCAAAAATTTGCTCAGCAGCAGAAACCAAAACTGGATTTTCTGCACCAACAAGCTATTGAAGTCATGTTAGGGTTTATTATGGCAATTTAGTGGAAGAAGTTCGGATGAAAATATGCCAACAAGAACTAACTAAAGCGATTTACTTACTCATATCGCCATTAATCTCAACATAAAAATATGGAATTAATGCATGAAATATATAGGATGGTTTCGAAAACGATACACCATTAGGCCCTTTCTGCCTTTGGTCATTTCGATACTGGATTCCCATGTACTTTGCTGTGGAGTCCAGGATAACCAGTGCAAAGAAAATAATGTTTAAGTCGTTTTGGAGTTCGTTTGCTATTTTTTTGGAGTACCACCTCAACTATTAGAAATGTCCGCACAAGTCATGTACAGTAACTAAATGATAGCATATAGTTTCGTACCTACTTAGGTTCAGGTTCACATCATTGCTAGTCATGTTCATCACCAATTTCTGTACCGGTTCCGGAAGAGCGAAGAAAAAGGGGGATGTTTTGTTAGTAGAAACAAGGAACTGTTTATATCTGTTGCGATATAAATAACTATAATCATCCGGGTCGCAGGAACATGTACATACAAAATATGAGTTAATTAGAACCCCCTCTTTCTTCTCTCTACTAATACAAAGATACACAGCTCTCCTACGTATTCGAGAAAGAAAATATAGAACCCCCTCTTTGTTGCCCCCAAAGGAACACCCATACATCTAGAATCCACAAAGGGGGGACATCCATGTTGTGGCATTAGTGCACACAGTTGTGTCAGCTGGAGTCATGGGCAAACTCATATCCTCCTAAAAACTGAGAGAGTGCTCTGCCACTAGGAATGGTAGAAATAAAAAAAATTGATATCATGGAGCATAAAGACCCAAGGCATAATTTTCAGAACACGGTGAGCCTATGCCTAAATTAAGCACAGTTTAGGTAGCATGATCTCAAGCCCTTTTTGAACGATTATTTTTTTCGAATGAGATGATCTCAAGTCTAATACGGTAAACGGTAATACACATTGTTCCTCTCACATATCTAATTTTGCTGAAAATTTGCAGAATGTTCACAACACCGGGTTCTACCATAGTACCATCCCATGACCTTTCTTTTCCAGGCATAGTGATTATGTTCAACATTATTGTCGATTGAAACATTACCCCCTCCATTTCCTTTTGCAGGTGTACTAGGATTTGAAAAAGGTCAAATTATATCCGTACTTAATGTATGGAAGTTATATCAATAGATTCATATTTCAGACAACTTTTAATATGATAATGAATTGGTAGCAATTGATGAATATTGTTAGAGAAACTGGTGGTCAACATACAATTGTAAAGGCTACTCAAGAAATCCTAACACGACTTATAAAAGAGAAGCAGATGTAGTAGTTGATTTGAGAAACTTGGCAAAACTAAGGCAATGTAGGATGAAACAACTAGAATGGAAAATTACATCGACATGAGTAATTTGCAGGCAAGCCATGCTAGCATTCAATTCCAAAATGCAAATGCAGGGACTAATTAACACTTTCAAAGTCAGTATATCATATCAGGCCTATACCATTTAAACTATCATCTTTAAACATAATCCTTCAGGAGCATTTCAAGCAAACAGAACAAAAAGGGTCTGACAGTTACAAGAGCAAGAAACTCACCGATTTGAGATTGTTGTTGAGCTTCAGCAAATCCTCTGCGACAACCTCCAAAAGCGAGGACACCGAAATGCGCTCTGGGATGGTCGTGGCGTTAGGAATGGTCGCCGCCGGCACGTCGATCGCAGCAAGACCTACACAGACACATTATTATACACCCCAACTCAGCACGAATAATCCAACTCCAGTGCCCTGCTGAAAGACACATCCTACAGCTGCAGCAAAAGCCACGTACACAGACCTGGCTGGCTGGGTGAGACCACGAAGCAAACACCTGGGGCGCGCGTCCTGGCCGCCGCCGCCCTGCCGCCAGCCGAGCCGCACCGGACGCGCTGCGGGCGGCGAGCGGAGCACGCGTGCTGGAGGAGCTGATGCCGCGGCTGCAGGGGAGACGGGACGGCCGCGGCGCCGGTGGCCGTGGCCGTGGCGCGCCGGGATAGGTGGGAGGATGAGGGGAGGGAGGACGACGCCGCCGCCATACTCCTTGGGGTTCCGGTGGTGAGCTGACAGCAGCGCGCGCGGTCCCGGGCGCCTTTGCGGTTTCTTGGGAGCTTGTGATGAGTGATGGCACGCGACGCGGCAGGCGGACCAGGCGGGTGGCGCACTGGCGCTGGCGGGAGCGGGATGCGTGGCCGAGCTGGCGGCCATGTCTTTGTATGGTCCGCTCGCTTCTTATCGTCACCCGCCTGGGATAGGGGCAACCTGGGCCGTGGATTCGGCCACGTCGGCGCAGTAAGCTGGCGGTGTAAAAGCTGCCGCCTTTCTCTGCCTGCGTGGAAGGCTGAGGAAATTCTTTCAAAAATATAAATGGATAAAATATATAGACATCAAACACCATGCAAAGGTTACAGCTAACAAAAATTTATGCAAAAAGATATAAAATTAAGAAATCAACACATGAATAATCACTGTTCATTTATAGTCCATAACTATTCATGTGCTGATTTCTTTCTTTTTAGTAAATTGTACACACCATACAACAACTTGTGAGCTTGTATCATTTTGGTCCAACAAGTAGCAAAACATACAAATGAATACATGAACTTGTTAAACGCGTGCATATACAGTCACATATAGTCTATGTAGACGTATTTTTTTACCATGACACCAAACATGGATGGTTTTATGCATGTAACACATATGTTTCTCCCCCTTCACATCTATATATGCAATAAACATGTATACAACTCTTATATTCCATTGACAAATGTGAAAAGATGAAAAAAAGAAACTAACGATATCGCCAAGACACTAATTGAACTGTCTTTTTTTTTCTTTCTAAATCCAACTTAGAATTATGTGCATTTTAATATATATACGAAGCCCTAAGTCAATTTTTATAATTCTTCTTATTTTAAATAGTTGATTGGTCAAACAAGATCAAACTTAACATCAGTATATTAAGATTATTAATTTTTTAAACAATTATTTGATGTCTATGGTAATATTGTTTCTTTTAAATCTATTGTATATCCGTCATGAAAATTTTAAAAAGGCATGTTAGCAAATTCTTTTTTTAACATTTTCACTTCTGAACAAGAGTAAACAAAAGAGTAAAATGTACATGAGACACAAAAACAAGACTTTATCATACTTTTTATAAAAAAATATTTTACCCATATCAAAAGAAATAAGAGTTGTGCACATGTTAATAATATAGATGAGAAGAGGGTAAAGGTTATAAAACCATCCATGTTACAACTCATGGTGGTAAAATACATCTACATGCAGTACATGTGACCGTATATGCACGCATTTAACAAGTTCATGTATCCATTTGCATGTTTTGCTACTTGTTGGACCAAAATGATACAAGCCCACAAGTTGTTGTATGGCGGATGTAATTTACTCCTTTTTTTCTCCTTGCATATTTTTTTCTGCTTTAAACTTTGCATTATGGCGACAACATACCGGAGGGAAAAGGCCGAACTATCATGTAATGTTGAGTCATGCCAACGACATGTATATTGGTCATCATTGGAGTAATAGGCGTTGATACAATGCACCTCAAGCGATCTCAGGAATGTCCAGTGATCTCCTCATCTTGGAAGAGAGTACTTTGGTTACAACCTTGGCCGAAGTTGCAACAATAGGCTTAATAAGGCTACCTTTGGTCGTGTTACCTCATGTCATGGGGTTGAGATCCATTCGTTACATTCATCAACTTCCCACACATGTTTAATTCCTTATGCAATCTATGCATCATGTTAAGATTGGATCAATTGGGCTAGATAGAAAACCATAGGTAGTTATTTGTTGATCCACAGATTGGTAAACCTTGGGAAAATACTCTTAAGGGAAGAGCTATGATGATCCGTATGCTTGTTATTCATAATTGATGCATCTTAGGGCCGTCAACACTCATCATACCATCACTGATGACCATGGCCCGACATGGCAAAGGCGGTGTTGAGGTGATCCCACCATGGGTCAATCAACCCTGACAAGTGGACCTTCAGATTTACTCTTCTTGAGGTGGTTTCCAGACGGTTCCTTAAGGTGGTTGTGGCAACTACCATATTTGTGAATGCTCAGAGCCGACATATCCACCTATAAATGAAGAGGATACCCCACTCGTTCCAAGCGCGCCATAATTAAAGACCCTCTCCGACATATCCACCTATAAATGAAGAGGTACTCCTAGGGTTTAGTAGAGGCGTAGATTTGAAACTGAAGAGTACAAAGAGTACAAAGCCATGCTCGGAGGGCATCAAGCAAATAACTACAAAGTCATGACAATTTCAAATCTTCTCGAGGGCATCAAGCACTCTTGGCCTTTGGAATGGCTTTGTACTCAACTTGTAATAATTCTATTATATATTTTAAAGTTTATTTATGGTGTTTATGCCATCTTGATAGTGTACTCTACCATGATCTATGTCTTCATAAATTATATCTTGTGTATGGTGTGCTTTCAAGCATGTTCTAGTTCTTTACTTGTCCATCCGTAAGGTGGGAGACCTCAGTGGACTAATATAGTTTTCTTATACACAAGCGTGATACTTGGGTATATGGATTCGAACGGATATGGTCATATACCATAGAGTTGAGGGGTAGGTGGTAGGTAGTGACGATCCTATTCGTTCGTCACGTTATGCTGTTTTGTGTAAGCCCCCATGTCCAGATATGATAGGGGAAACATAATACTTATTCCCTAATAGCACATAGGAATGGGTATTTTCCCCTGCATTAGTCTTAACCTAGTCTAACCATATGTTTGTATAACGCCATCCTAATAGATCCTATTAAGGTTATTCTTTGCACATTAACCTTAGTTCTATTTGTATATGTTTTTTATTCTTGAGATTGGCTTGATTGTGTTTATCGCATTACCCTTATCATACTTATCCTTTGACTTACCCATATGTAACTGCTATATATGATTTGATATGTAATCCATGTTACGCCTAAGTAATATCGTCAATTCATGCCATCCTTTGGGAATAATATAAATAATGATACTTTAAAATATTTCCGGTGAAATGCTACAATGATATATCTTTGTGGTTGTAGATACAAATCTAATTGATTAAGGAAATACCCACAAGTATTTCTAGTGCCATTTACTAAGGAATAAAAACCTGGTAGTGACACTAACAAACACCAACGAGCATTTTTGGCATCATTGCCGGGGATGACATTAGTTAAAAGAGTTATTAAAGTATATGGACGATTATATATTCAAGGATTAGACATTGCTTATAGAAACAAATCTTGCTTTTGTTTTCTCCTCTTTTGGATGAAAACAAGGTAGTGTATAACTGATTTTGTCTTATCGACAAACTTTAATTCAGACCTAGAGTTGCTCTTGAGAAAGGTCTGACCTCGTGTCATCCTTCCCTAGTCAAACATGTCGCCAAGGCACCATCTGATAAGACGTAGGTGGCCGATCTTCCGTCAGGTAAGGATAACTCTTGTTTGGGCGGAGTGAAACACACCGATCCGGCTTCAAGTCAGCAACTCGAACCCTGCAATCTCAGCACCACGACTTCTCTGGTTATCAACCGTGTCACAACCCGGTTGACCTCGCCAAGAAGGCTACTCCCTGCAAGCGAAACGAAGAACACAAGCAAGAACTTGAAAGAACGCAGCTCTCAATATTGGTGACAATCTGCGGATGAATGATTAAGCACACAAGTTGGGGTTCTACAAACCGAAGACGGCGACTGTTCAAAGACAGATTAATCTAAAGCAAAACCCAAACCCTAAGGAAGGCGGCGGCTACTGAATTATAGAGGTTAGGGTCGTGGATGACCCCTGGACACGCCCCCTAATGGGCTCGACGACGATACAAGGCCCAAAGGCCAAAAGACGGTGACGCAGCACCGGGACAGATTCTGGACGCCATCTTGTTTGGATGATTCCCGACGACTCCGGATGAATTTGGACCTCAAACCAAATCCATTGGAAGATCTATAAAATCTTCTTTCCAACCATATGTGGATCATCGAATTTGGACTCCGTAGGTGGCCTGGGCGTCCGTTTTATCGAAGGCAGCTCCTGGACTCCGAGATGGACTCGAACTCGAGTTGTAATGGGCCTCCACGTAGCTTGGCCGACCCTCACTGGTCCTCCACGCCTCCAAGCCATCCTCCATGTGTTTGTTGATCTTTTTCTTGGTTCCTAATCACATTATAAACAATAGGTAGTAACGCATTCTCAAAACTATTAATAGGAACATTTAGGAGCGAGCTCACCTCTAAATTTAATTGTCGCGCTCGAGCTCTTGTAATTGGACCTTCAATGGTTTGGATGTCCAGCGGTGAAGCCTCGTGTATATCCATAGAAGTGAGGTCCTCATCACCATCGGCTCTAAAAACTATGACCGTGAAGTCTCTATGTGGGTTCTCCATTCCCTCTGCAACCAAAATAGCCATGGACGAACCATCAATATTGGGAACATAGACTTTGAGCTGAAGACTAGCCTCATCGACGTAGTGCAAGCCAACCCATTCTATGGGCTACCATGTGAGGATGCTAATGCTCATCTTCAATACTTCCTCAACCTCTATACAACCATCACCATCAAGGATGTCACACTGAAAACCATCAGGCTCCATTTTTTACTCTTCTCCCTCACAGGAAAGACACAACAATGGTTCTTTAAGGGTAAGGAAACAATCAAAATATGGGACACACTGGAAACCATCAAGCTCCATCTGTTTCTCTTCTCCTCATAGGGAAGATGCAACAGTGGTTCATCAAGGGTAAGGAAGCAATCAAAACATGAGACAAGTGTGTAGTAGTGTTCCTTGCTAAGTTTTTCCCACTAGGCAAGATCAATTTCCTTCAAGGTAAGATTTCAAGTTTCCATCAGTCGGGATTGGAATCAATCCCAGAAGCATGGGAGAGGCTATAGGAGTACACCTTGGTCCTCATCATGAAATGGACAAATGACTTGTCCTACAATGCTTCTACAATGGTCTATTAATTTTAGCAAGAGATCACCTCGATGTTGCTGCTAGGGGAGACTTGCTCGACCTCACCATTGCCAACACCAAAGCTCTGGTTGAGAAGATGGTCTCCAATCAGGGATGGTGAGAAGACTATGGACCTAGACCTGCATCAAAGGTATACACACCGTCAAGGAGACTATGCAATGTTGATCTGTTTAAACAGATGACCAATTATAAATATGAACTATATTTCAGTGCGAAATAAGAATTCAACACAAACAAATTTTGTAGTTTACAAGCCCATTACCTAACTCACGTGCAGTGTTGATTTGTTTTCTAAAACATTTTCCAGAATATTTTACTTTATTCTTGGAACAATTTCCAATCTTTAGGATGAATATTTTGTTCCAAAATATTTTATTTTGCTCTAAGAACAATTCGGCAAAATACGAGCACTCACACCGAGTTGCGAACTCCAACCTACAGTAGGTGCTCATTTTTCACTGCTACAAACTCAATTACTCTCTCCGTCCCTAAATATCTGTCTTTCTCAATTCCCGAGAAAACAATACAGTCAATTATATAAAAAGTATATAAAATTTATGATATAATATAAATATCATTAGATAGATATTTAGATCTAGTTTTTTAATAAAAAAATATTTGGACATTTAAATGTTGCACGTATTTTCTACAAATCTAGTCAAACTCGTGACACGCACACCAACGGCGACATATAAAAAGGGACGGAGGGACTAGTAGAACTACGATCAGAATATTTATTACAAATCAAACATACTTTCTTACTATACAGTCCGCATCCCCCGACGTTGAGGTTTGACCGCAATGAAGAAAATTCAGCTAAGCGGACATTTCCTGAGGTTAATTAAGTTTTCCAATGACAATAATAAGAACAATAAGATACCATCCATATCATTTAATGTAATTGATAGCGGAGACTGACTGAGATGTGCATCCACGTCACATCCCACAGCATCACGTTGACCCGAGAGGAGTAGACTGAGAGCAGGGGACATATGTATGCAAATCAAGTCACAAGCAACCTTTTATGTGGAAAAAATAGTGTATTATCAAATTAAGCCAACCCTTGCTCTCACAAGAGCTAGTGATTTGAAAGATATAACTATTAATAATTTATAAAGAGAAAAAGGCTAGCTCATAGTAGCTAATAATTAAAATTGCGAACTTTACTCTTCTCTCATGTGCGAAATATTGTAACACAATAATCGTCATTGAAACTTAGTTGTCAAGTATATACATCTTTTCACCCATATTCATCGGTTTATTTTTCATAATACGAAACATAAATAATTTGCTCTTCTCACCCATTTTTTTTTTAAAAAAAGATGAGGTGTTCCAAAAATTCATTTCTGGCGTAGTAGTTTTAAAAAGGGGGTCTATGTGAAGATAATACTCTCGTGCATTGCCACGCTAACTCTAAAAAATTGCAAACATTTCTTGGACCGTTTGGCATCTCCAAATGACCGATGAAGATTATTTAGCTAATAAGATCGAGATCAGCTTGTTCAAGGATAACGCGTGATTGAGATGTGCACCGCGTTGACCTACGACCTGAACTGACAATATACCACCACCTCCATCATTCCTCCACTCCCCGGCTTCATTCTAGCTCAGTTTGTTTTGTTGCTCACGATCACCATGTCTCTCCTTCACGTCGTCCTTGTTATTGCCGAACTCCTCCTCACTCTGTCCCTGTGTACGCCGCCGTGCTCCGCCGCCACCACGGACACGGTGTCACCCGGCAATGCGCTCGCCGCCGGCGACAGGCTCGTCTCCAACAACAGCAAGTTCGCGCTGGGCTTCTTCAAGATGGAAAGCGACGACTCCTCCCCTGATGACCACATCAGCACCCCCAACCCCAACACCTACCTCGGCATATGGTTCCACAAGGTCCCCAAGCTAACTCCACTCTGGAGCGCCAACGGCGAGAGCCCCGTCATCGACCCCACCACACCGGAGCTCGCCATCTCCGGCGACGGGAACCTCGCCATCTTGGACCGGGCCACCGGGTCCACCATCTGGTCGACACGTGTCAACACGACGACCAACGACACCGTGGCCGTCCTCCTCGACAACGGCAACCTCGTCCTGCGTAGCTCCTCCAACGCCTCCGTCGTCTTCTGGCAGAGCTTTGACTACCCGACCGACACATTCTTCGCCGGTGCAAAGATCGGCTGGAACAAGCTCACCGGTCTCAACCGTCGTCTCGTGTCGAGAAAGAATCTGCTCGACCAGGCTCCTGGTCTCTACACTCTTGGGCTAGACCCCAATGGGGTGGGCCACCTGGTATGGAACTCGACCGTCGAGATCCAGTCCACCGGCGAGTGGAACGGGCTCTACTTCAGCTCGACGCCGGAGATGCTCGGCGCCACCATGCCGATCTTCAAGTTCGTGGACGACGACCAAGAGGTCTACCTCACCTACACGTTGCGCGACGAGACGGCCATGGTGCTCACCAAGCTCGATGTCTTTGGGCAAGGCTTTGTGGGAGTCTGGATGGACGACCGGCAGGACTGGCTGATACATTACAGGCAGCCTCTGCGCCGGTGCGACATCTACGCCGTCTGCGGGCCTTTCACGGTCTGCGGAGACGGCGATGCGGAGGCGGAGCCGGTCTGTGATTGCATGGAAGGCTTCTCTGTGAGCTCGCCCAGGGACTGGGAGCTCCGTGACCGGAGAGACGGGTGCACGAGGAGAACCCCATTAGACTGTGGAAGGAACAGCTCCGGCGCTGGGAACACGACCGACAAGTTCTACGCCGTGCAACGCGTCAGCTTGCCACGTGGAGAAGCCGCCGCAGTGAAAGTTGCAGCTGCCGCGAGTGGAGATGACTGCGCACAGGCCTGCTTGGCCAACTGCTCCTGCACCGCGTATTCCTATGGGGATGGAGGAGGGTGCTCCCTCTGGCACGGCAAGTTGTACAGTGTCAAGCAGCAGCAGCAACCAGCAGCTGCCGATGATTCTTCCGATGGACATGCTGCTGGGGATGTGCTTTACATCCGCCTCGCTGCAAAAGATGTGCCGCCGCCGAGTGTGGCGAGGAGGAAGAAGAAGAAGAGTGGAGGATTCATCATCGGAGTCGCAATCGCCGCCGCTTCTGGCATCATGATCCTTGTTGGGCTGATGATCTGGAGGTGGTGGAGGGCAAAAGGGATCAGCAAGTGGACTACCGGTGAAAATACTCATCAGGGTGGCGTTGGGATCATCGCGTTCCGGTACGTCGATCTGCAGCGCGCCACCAACGGCTTCTCGGAGAAGTTGGGGGGAGGCGGGTTCGGCTCCGTGTTCAAGGGGTGCCTAGCAGGCGACTCGTCCACCGTGGCGGTGAAAAGGCTCGACGGCGGCGGTGCCCGGCAAGGAGAGAAGCAGTTCAGGGCGGAGGTGAGCTCGGTTGGGATGATCCAGCACATCAACCTAGTCAAACTCATCGGCTTCTGCTGCGAGGGCGATGACAAGAGGCTGCTCGTGTACGAGTACATGCCAAACCACTCCCTTGACGTGCACCTCTTCAACCCCAACATTGGTGGTAGGGTTCTGGACTGGGATCTCAGGTACCAGATCGCCACTGGAGTCGCCAGAGGCCTGGCCTACCTCCACACCGGCTGCCGGGACTGCATCATACACTGCGACATCAAGCCGGAGAACATACTCCTCGACGCGTCCATGGCACCCAAGATCGCGGATTTTGGGATGGCCAAGGTTTTGGGGAGGGAGTTCAGCCATGCCGTGACCACGATGAGGGGAACCATCGGATACCTCGCGCCGGAATGGATCACCGGAGCAGCGGTTACGTCCAAGGTTGACGTGTACAGCTATGGCATGGTTCTATTCGAACTTGTGTCGGGGAGGAGGAACTCCAGTCAGGTACAGGCCAAGGATGGCGATTTTTCAGGGTTCTTCCCTGTACAAGTTGCGCGCAAGCTCCTGAGCGGCGGAGGGATTCAAAGCCTGGTGGATGTGAGTTTGCGCAGCTGTGTGAAACTTGAGGAGGTGGAGAGAGTATGCAAGGTCGCATGCTGGTGCATTCAAGACAGCGAGTTCAATCGGCCTGCCATGGCCGAGGTGGTGAAGCTTCTTGAGGGCCTTTGTGATGTCGACATGCCTCCGGTGCCAAGACTACTCGATGCTATCGCAGGAGGGTCGCCAATGTCGCCAGTTCAATACTATGTATAGTTGCGCCTCAAATGTAGTAGGAAGAGCTGACCAACAATAGGGTGTTTCTAAGGGGGCTAGCATTCATATTTTGGACCAATAGATGCTCAAGTTCTTCCTCCTCTCTCCACCTAATACCTCCGTCCTCCCATAAAGGTAGCAGGTGGGGGCGTCGGGGTGGATGGTGAAGAAGAAGAGGATAAGAAACAGAAAGAGGGAGGAGAAAAAAAGGGGGAGACCTGAGCCACTCATTTGAGATCCAATGGTCCAAAATCTGGGTGCTAGGCCTCTTAGAAACACGCTGATGTTGGATAGACACTTAGTATATACCATCTATGAAACTATACAACATAGAGGACATGTCTGTCAAAAACAATGCATATGATGCTTGTATGTAGCTTTTAGTTTGGTACCCAAGAGGGAATTTAGGATTTCCTTACGAATTAGAAAGGGAATGGGTGTTCGAACATCTTCACACACTTGAATTTTTGAAACTTCTGATCTAAAATGGAAGGTCGATATCTGCCTTCGCTGGAGGTTGGGCTAGGGCCATGCTGGCCATCGCGCCAGCCCCGCCTGCCACCTCACCGACTCTCTGTGTTGCTATTGTCCAACCCCGCCGCTTCCCTAGCCCAACTGCCCGCTTCCGTCGTCGGCCTGCGCTAGCCCTCCTCGAAGCTCATTGGTGAGCATGGCCCCTAGCAACCCCAGAACCCTAACCTCGCCAGAGGTGGAAAACAAAATGATGTGGTATCAAATGATTGGGTAAGAAATTCGAATGTGAGAGGCTCCTCCACACTCGAGTGTCATTTAGCTTTCTTAAATATACACTACATAAAAACCAGTAATGTGACAATGGTGTTACAAACTAAGTTAAAGGCACAGGCCTTTATTAAGCTCCTCATGCCTCGCAGAATAAAGCCTGTTATCATTGGTAATAATTTGTTCGACGTTGAAATAGAACTAATTGTTCCATATGTATAAAAAAATGTTCCAAAAACAATTAGTCTAAGCATTGTCAAATGTGGTCTAGTTTGAAAGATATTATCATAACAAAATTAATGGCACGACTAAAATTTAATTTGAATCTTATTAATAAATTATGGATTGTTAGACTATATATGTGCACATGCCAGACGGAGCATGCGCACGGGGAGAGGGGGTGCCCGGCGGGCTGCTTCCACCCGGGCAGCCGGACCTGATTAAGTTTTATTTTTTGCATTTATCTTTTTCCCTCTTAATTAGAAGTCTTGTGTGAGCAGAATAGTTCTTCCTCGAGTTTAACTTAAGAGTCTAGATAGTTTTGTCAGGAGCTTGTCTTGTGGGTTTTCTACCAGACGGGGGGTGGGGGTGGGGTGGGGGTGGGGTTGGTTGGTCAAGTTAGTATCCAGTGTTGAAGGGGATTTCTCTTGACAAGCCTCAAGATAAAAGTTAGTGGTAGGTGGCAGGTGCTGACAACCATGTTGTCTTTTATAGTCCACCATGCATGTGTTGGGTGTTTTTATAACAATAGTGCAGTTGTTTTGGATCCCTGTCTTATCCTTTTTTGAGGTTCTTCCTCACCAGCCATCGAAGCAAGCTCTAATTCCGGACATCTAGCTAGAGTCTAGGTTAAGTCTAGTGCATCTTCTTCATTACTTAGGAGTGTCCAAGAAATCTTGTTCGCCCATTGTTCTCTCAGCTTCTTCCTTTTCTCTTTTAGAGTTGAATCTCCTGTGTTGCTGGCCATCTGAGGCCTTATATCTCGGTCATTCATTGGCCATTATCAAGCCACCCTGTTTATCACTCCTAGGTTAGTTGGTTGATATTACTGGAAAGGCTAATCATTGCATTCATCAATATTTTTTAACCATAGTGCTTCTCAAAGAAAAAATCACGATACTCTTGAATACTCCAAAATGAATTGCTACAATAGGTTATTTTATGCACTTGATGAATATAAATTCTTGTGCATAAGAAGTACCTATGAGCACTCCTAGTGTTGTTACTGCATAAAGCCTACTAGCAATGTTAAGGAGTGCCAACATTTACCAAACTTGACATGCATTCCGGCTACTACCAAGTGCACGTCCACCTTGAGGATGTGGCAAGGACAGTGTTCCGAATGCATCACGGTCACGGGCACTTTGAGTTCCTTGTGATACCATTAGGCCCCACCAACGCACCGGCCACATTCCAAAGCTCGATGAGCACAGAGCTTTGTTCATTCCTCCATAAGTGTATCTTAGTATTTTTTTACGACATCCTAATATGCATCGCCTCTTGGTAGGAGCAACTACAACACTTGTACTATGTGTCATCCTCTCCATCCCGCACGACAACTACCTACGCGTCAAGCACTCTGAGTGCTTCTCCACCACCCTAGTGTCAGCCTCAGCCGACGTAGTGCGGGCTTACTAGGCCTCATGGGGTACTATCATCGCTTCATCTAAAACTTCAGCACAATGGCGGCTCCTTCACCCCGCTGCTTCGCAAGGAAGGCTTCCAATGGATTGCGGCCGTAAGGAAGGCTTCGAATTAGGGATGGCAACAGGCACAAAATATTCGCTTGGCCGTGGGTTTCAAACCCGATGGTCGCGGATTTGGGTCTATATCTGTACACAAGCGTGGGCATGAGTCTAAACCCAATGGATATTTGTTAACGGATATCGAAAAGTGATATCCGCGTCCGTAAACTCGTAAATCCGCTTACTGGCATGTGGACCCAAAAATACAATGCATATATACTCAATTTTAGGGAAACACTTCACCTCATCCCCTTTCATCTCCTCCTCGGAAGCCGCCGCTGCACCCCCAAGCCCGACTTGCGAGTCAGAGGCTCGCGCGTCGCCATCCGATCGGCATTCCGGTGCTGCCGACCACCCCTTCCTGCCGTCGGCCACCTCCTCCTGCCTCTCGTCCCCTCGGTCTTGCACTCCTGCTGCCTCGCCTCATCCTGCAAGCTCCCTTCCAATGTCCTACATGAAGCAACAGGGCACAGCGGTAGGAGAGCAGCTCTGGCCAGCACCGCTCCTTCCCACTGGAAGCCAACAGAGCAAGGCGGCATGAAGCCAAGCCTCCACTAGATCCAGTCGCACGAAGCCCCCATCTATATTTGTATGGCTACACTCATGTATTTGTACTGCAGTACTAGGCTTGTTTATTTCTATGATTAGACTTGTGTAGTTGAGCTTATGTTTGTACGCGTTGAACACTTGAGGTTGTATGTGTATTTTTGTTGCGGGCATACGAGCATGCCCGCGGGTATAAGCTATACGCGGATAGCGGACACAGGCATGATTTGGTGCCCGCAGCGGATATCGGCCCACGGGTATAAGCTATCCGCAGATAGCGAACAAAGGCATGATTTAGTGCTCTCAGTCTACTCCTTTGGGGTCAAAGTGAGGCTTTGGGATGTCACTAATCCGCAGCGGATATCGTTGCCTGCTCTCAGTCTACTCCTTTGGGTCAAAGTGAGGCTTTGGGATGTCACTAATCCGCAACTTCAACTTTGTGCCCGCGCCTTGAAGATAGGGTATAAGCTATCCGCAGATAGCGGACAAAAGCATGATTTGGTGCCCAGGTGTGGGCACAAAGTTAAAGTTGCGGATGCGGATGATGCGGATACTTAGAATAGCGTATGGATTTTACCCGTTGACATCTCTACTTCCAATGGACCGCTGCCGCAATAACCGTGATCCAAGTGCTCAAGGCCATGGCGCCGGTACGCCCTGTGGGATGCTCATTTGTGAACGTTAGTTCCATGTATAGCTATCTTCACCTTTGGCTTACTAAATTTGATGGTCAACTATGCTGATTTTCGGTTAGGTGAGCTTTTTATTAATGGAGGTAAATTCATAATTTATAGCTTCGTACGGAAGGATACGTAGGGCATAAACTCACGGGAAAGCATGCCGCTCCATTCAAATCCAAAACAAACCGCTAAACTACAGATCGAGCATACTCAAGCTCAACACAGGAAAATAAAATCTAGAGTTTACATGTCCGATTCCCATTAACAAACGGGAAATTATTGCTCGATCACAAAAGTTCGATCCAGATGTGTATATATATTGAGGGCGCGATACCACAAAACGCGTGCACGCAAAAGCAGTGTTTAGTTTCCAGCATCCACCTCCCAACTTAGTAGGGCTCCACCGGTGCACGGAATTTGGCACCAGCATAGACAGCGGCAGCTCCAAGCTCTTCCTCGATCCTAAGTAGCTGTTTCAATCAAATCATTTGAACATGTTAGAGCTTGTTTGTTTTCCACCCAACTAATATAATCTAGATTATAATATATAAATTAAGAGTTACATATTGAATTATAATAATTCAGACTAGGAATTATCATAATAAGTTATATATAATCTCACTAGCGTTCGCTTATAGATTGTTAGATGGATTTTATAATCTTATAAGCTGAAATAAGATGATCATCCACCCAGATTATAAAATAGCTGTACTGCAAGGCATTTAAAAATCAAGTGGAGTACAGACCAAACAGCAAAGACAGTGCTATAAATGGATCAATTCTATGTGACACGATACATGAAACTCAAGCATGGCATTTTGATTCAGTCAATGCAAAACTGCTACCCAAAAAAAGTTCAATTTCAATTCTCTAGCAGTTGAAAATCACTTGCCTGGTTATACTTGGCGAGACGCTCCGATCGGCAGGGAGCTCCAGTCTTGATCTGGCCCTGATACATAAAAGGTACAGGTATGTTAAGCATTACCATCAGAACAAAATTGTTTATGAGATATTGGTAAAGGGTGTTGTATGGAGGCTAGAGTTTATCTAACATTTTTATATGCTAGATTCTAATCTTACCGTGGACAAACCAACCGCCAAATCAGCAATGAAAGTGTCCTCGGTCTCACCACTAATGAAACCAACAAACCAACATCAGAAATGATACATCAGATGAACAATGACAAATCAGTTATATGCATACCTCCTGTGACTGGTCATCACACCCCAGCCAGCATGCTTTGACATCTTCACTGCCTCAATACTCTCGGTTACAGATCCAATTTGGTTAACCTGAATAAATGGTGAAATATCAGCATTAAATAACAAAGAGGTAACCATGTATGGAGCACAGAACAAATTGAAAGAAAAAAGCAGGGTGCGATGAATACCTTGAGCAGAAGAGCATTGCATGACTTCTCCTCGATAGCCTTTGCAACCCTCTGGAAACACATGAATTTATTTATTAAGTACTGCATAACAAAAGTGACGATAGATCAATATCAAAACAAATAAGATACTTACGGTGGGGTTGGTGACAAGAAGGTCATCACCAACAATCTGCACTTGCTCTCCAATTTCTTCAGTCATCTTAGCATAGTGAACCCAGTCATCCTGATCAAATGGGTCTTCAATCGAGACAATGGGGTATTCACTGACAAATGACTTGTATACGTTCTTCAAGCTGTCTCCAGATATCTTCTGTGAACCGTCATTGTTCTAGAACAAAAGAAAAATATAGTTAGGAACAGGAACCAGTCTAACTAAGTTAATAAACTACAAGGAAATTAAGGAAAGCAGTAAGGCTACCTCCTCCTTGAAGTTAAGGTCATATGTCTTGTCCTTGTCATTGTAGAACTCAGAAGCAGCAACATCCATACCAATAACAACCTAGCATTCAGATACAGTGGAAAGATCAACCAACCACAAATTTTACATCAAAAAGCATAATGCTCGTCCACAGCATCAAGATAATACATCGAGAAAAATTCCACTACACAACTATTTAAATGCTATGGAAGTAGTTTGTTATTTAATAGGGGCAAGGATGGCCATTCAACACTGATATTTTTCCTTGAAAGTTGAAACTCATTTTCTTGGTTAGTGTGAATGCTGTGTATGGGCAAATGTAGCAAGCAGATTAAGAAGTAAATTAAATCAAGCAGACAAACCTTTCCAGTGTATCCAGCCTTCTCGATTGCAGTCTTTAGGAGCTCAAGTCCTTCCTTGTTTTCCTACAAGTAAAGGGGAAAGATTAAATACAACATCAACTAGTCTCCCATGGTGAAACAAGAAAACTTAAGAGCCCGGAAGCTTAGCTTTTCCTAAACATCTTGGAAGGGAAAATAAAGATCTCACACATCAAGACCAAGAGAACTAACCTGAATGTTCGGAGCAAATCCACCCTCATCACCAACATTGGTGGCATCCTGCCCATACTTCTTCTTGATAACAGACTACAGAAAATAACAAAAAATATATAAATTTGAGGTAACAGAACTTGATAACATGAGTAATGACGGCTTGAAAAGAGATGGGAAATGCCTTCAGGTGGTGGTAGACTTCAACGCCCATCTTCATAGCCTCCTTGAAGGAGGCAGCTCCAGTAGGCAGGATCATGAACTCCTGTAGAATATGTAAATAGCATAAACAACAATGCTGACAAATAAACAAGGTGTCATAATTAAGTTCAAAGACTTGCCTGCATGGCAAGCTTGTTTCCAGCATGGGAACCACCATTGATAACGTTAAAAGCTGGGACAGGCAAAACTAATTGCTTGTTGCCAGCAAGATTGGCAATGTGCTGCAACAAAAAAAAGGGAAAAAATCAGATACATGGGAAGATGTAAAATAGACAAAAAAAAATAATGTTGACAAGCTACGAACCTGGTACAGAGGAATTTTCTTGATGCTAGCTCCAGCTTTGCAAACAGCTAGCGACACAGCCAAGATGGCATTAGCACCAAGCTGAATACATCAGACAGCAAAGCCAAAAAAAAATGTTAGGGCAATCTTGCAAAACAAATGTAATAATGCTTCATATATAATGGTAGTGAGCCTCATGACATATACCTTTTGCTTGCACCATCCCCACTCATTCTTAGTGCCATCAAGCTGCTGGACCATAAAGTTGTCAATGTCGGTCTGAGCTGTAGGGTCCTGCAGAACAAACAGAACAAAAAATTAATAATAAACTTAACATCAAATTACAACAATAGAAAGGACAACAGGACACAAACCTTGCCAACAAGAGCAGGTCCAATGATGGAGTTCACATTGTTAACAGCCTGAGACAGAAAAAGAATGTAAGCATATAGATGATCAAATCAAATAGCCCGCAAACAATACATTGTCCACTTACCATAATTATGCAGAAACATTAAAACAAGCTGCAGATGCAACTGATGTTGCACAGTCTATTAATAAGTTTAGCTGTTATCTAGAACATGTCATTCACAGGCTCAACAGAGTGCTTTTATATTAGTTAACATGAGATCAACAGCCACAGTGGAGTTTTGGCCGTTGACCTACACTAGACAACTTCATGCAGATTTTGTACATGACTATTTGCTATTTTGTCCATATAGAAAAGACAGTAATTGGACAACTCTCTAACAATGAAAAAAAAGGAAATGAAGGCATTTTAGTTCATATTATGGAAGAGACCATATTCCACAGCAAACAGAAGCATCGCTCAGAACATTAGATAAAAAGCACAAAACTGGTCCAAACATTGTCCAGCATACAAAAGCTTCAAAGATTGACAGTGCAGCTAAGGTATAACACATACACAGTAGCTCTTTTAAATAACAGAAATATTAATAACAAATGCACCTTCATGCATATAATATAACTCGGAACAAGTTACAATGACTGAACGGCAAGCATGATGGGAAACATTAGACTACCTATCCAGGTTTACAGAGCTTATAAGAATGCAGCGAAGGAAAACACAGAAACGAAGGTAGTGACACGAATGTTTAAGGGCAAACCTTGGAAACTCCCTTGCCCAAGTAGTCAGACCCACCATCCCTCAACTCCAGAGCTTCATAAACACCTGCGAGTGGGGCAGAGTCAAGCTTTTGAGCTTTAACATGCACAATATATAGATCCTATAATATCTTCAAGATAAGAATGTATTGACTATACCCACCAGTTGATGCACCGCTGGGAACAGCAGCACGTGCGAAGGTTCCGTCTGAGCAGCACACATCAACCTGAGGCACAGAAAAAGAAATTAGCCTACTTGATCAGAGAGTTATAAAACAGAAACTTTAACAAGTCCAATGCATGGCCAATCTGAAACCCTAAGGCCAACAATCAGCAGATCAAACAAAGTCCTAGTAACATGGCATTTGAAACTACAAATGCAAAGGGTATGAACCATATGTTTATATAGGTCGACATAGGCACATAGCAATCCTGAAAAAAAAAACCCTCTGAATTCGATTTGAGTAAAAAAAACATAACCTCAGGATCTGCTTCCTAATAATATCCTGCATAATACTGACCTAAACAGAGTATAGTCAACAAATTATGCAGTGAATATCTTAATAGTTGGATGAAACCTAAATCTAGGATTAGACCGACCAAAAACTGGTAAGCATCAAACTGAGGGCCAACGAGTCCAGATCCTTACCCACACACAAAAAAAGAAATCTAAATCTAGAGGAGTAAACCAGCCAAAAACTGCTAAGTATCAAACTAAGGGCCAACGAGTTCAGATCCTAGGCGCAGACAAAAAAAAAAGTCAATATCTATGAGTCTACACCAACTGATAAAAATCCCCAAAACCTCACCAAAACCCCTACCAACCTCACGCGAGAAACCAAAACCAACCACCAACAAAGCTACCGCCCCACGCGAGTACGATCTCACCACGGCACGTCCCTACCAGGAGCAGATCGGAGCACAGCGGACGACGGACGGGCACGCGCTCAAGAGATGCAATAGGGGAAGCGACCTCGATCCCGTACCTCAACGGTGGGGTTGCCACGGCTGTCGAAGATCTGGCGGGCCTTCACGGACTGGATCGTCGCCATCGCCGGACGGGGCTTGGGGGAGGGGGAAAACCTCCGGTCTAGATTCAGCGGCGGCGGCGGAGAATGCGATGCGGGTTTGAAACGGGGGCTGCTTAGATGGGAATATGGGATCGCTGCGGAGGCGGCCGGACGAGTTTATATAAAGTTGAGATGCGGTGCGACGGTGCGGGTGCGACGCTGGTTTCTCTACGCGCACATCGAATGTAGGGGTCGGGAATGTGCCGTATCGCTGCGAGTGGGGCCAACATGGACTGCCTTTAGGAAGGCCCACATGGCGGCGTCTCGAGCTGTCACGTGGAGGGTTGTCAACTTGTGGGCGCGAGGCGGCCGCCGCCGCAGCAGGGCGCACACCAGATGGAGGTGACCGGGTGGGGGACTACGGACTACTGTAGCAATGTAGCCCTGGCCGATGGATTTACCAAAACCTGTCACGGACGGGTCTTGGTTCCGGACCAATATAGACATGGCTCGGCACATTAAACAAACAAAACTTTAGATAAATTAATCATGATTATATATACATACATATATATATTAATAAAAAAACATGATTAATCTAAAGCAGTCACAATCAATGCAATCTTGTAAGCATATGTTGATTTTCTACTGCAAACTATTCGGCTTCAAGGTAGGTGAGTATTAAGATGAGTTTAAATTTCAACTCGATGCATTCAAATTTGTAAGGCTGGTCGCGGTGGGTGTGCTATGCCACACGCTACCCCGAGATGTAGCCGGGGATAGCGTTTTTTTCTGCGCAGCGGGCGACGCTACCAGGGGCGCTATCATCGTGCACCACCGCAAGAGCGCCAAATGCAGCGCGCTTGGTGTCACACGGTAAGCGCCGACGTGGCACGAGGCCCCGTGCTCACGCGCCTTCCCAACAACCGGCCTCTGCAGCAGGAGGAGAGAGAGCGCGTGCGAGGCAGCAGACCAGCAGCCGCCGGAGAGGGAGATGCCGGCGGAGTAGCAAGAGGTCGCCGCGAGGCCCTGCTGGCAGAGAAGCCAAGGCGCCGCCTCCGTAGCTCCGCGGCAAAGGAGTCGAGGTGGTGGCGAGGGAGGGAGAGAGCCGCCGGAGAAGAAAAAGTAAAAAAGAACACAAATAGAGCTCCCGCGAGGCAAAATTGAGCTCCAACACAGGCAAATAAAAAAGGAAAAAGTCCATATTACTCCCCTCAACTATAAGCAAAGTCTACATAACCCCCTAAACTATCTTTTGATTCATTTTACCCCCTAAACTATGTCACTTGGTGTATTCTATCCCCTAATACAATTTGTCTTTTTTATTTCTCCATGCACAAGTTGAATTTTCATTTCAAAATTTGTATGATTGTAGTGGACTTCACAATGTATGTCAAAAAAATATATTATGAATTTCGTCATTAGTTCCTGCATGATATCATATCCTAAGGATTAATTAAATATTAAATATCTTACCCTATAAAAATAATGTCAAAAAATTACTTTATATTTTTCTATCATGCATTATGATGTCTACTATCATCTCCCAAAATTTGAACGTAATATGACACATGTACATGGAAAAATAAAAAAGACAAATTGTATTAGGGGGTAAAATAAGCCAAATGGCATAGTTTAGGGGGTAAAATAAACCAAAAAATAGTTTAGGGGTTACGTGGTAGTTGAGGGGAGTAATTTGGACTTTTTCCAATAAAATTATGGATTCCGAATCGAAGAAAAAAAATTCCAAATTGAGCAAAGCTCGGCCAAAACCATCACCAATCTCCTCGACGCCAAGCACAGAGAGAGAGAAAAAGGAGGTGGCGGAGACGATGAGGTCTGCCGCGCGGGATGGAGAACAAAGGAGGGGAGGGGAGAAAGAAGAGGAGCTTGGCGCGGTGGAGCTCGACGCTGACCTCTCCCCGACGCGGCGCTGCTGCTCGTCCCGTCGTCCGCGCGGCGCTTGGTAGAGGCCAGCCGCTGGCGCAGATGAGTTCGCTGGGCCCGCCATGCCTCCTTGCCGCTGCTGCAGGGCTCCAGGAGGCGAGCGGTGGGGGGCTCCGCCGGCGGCAGGAGGATGCGGATCTTGCGAGACGGAAAGCGCGAGAGAGAAGATAGGCTCGGGGAAAAGATGCGGACGGAGGGATCTAGAAAGGAGAAAGAAAATAAAAGGATTAGAAGGAAAAGAAAAAACAAGATGAAAAAGAAAAGAAAAAACGATAAAAAGAAAAGGAAAAAGAATGAGAGGTGATAGAAAAAAGAAAAGGAAAAGAAAAGGTGAGGAGAGGGGAGATGGTAGTTGAGATGGTTGAATAAAATATAGATTGGTTGGTATAGGGTATGAGATATAGAGTATCACGGGTGCGGAAGAAGTTAGGATAGAGTAGGGAATCTCGATGACCAGATAGGAATATTCCTTTTGGGGAGGGAAAATAGGGTACCACCAGTCCGAACAACCTAAGGAATGGAGCCAAGGTAGCTCGTGAGCTTTGAACTTTTCGTAAGACACAATGTAACAAAGAAAACGGGCTAGTGTGATGTCGTTATTCAAACCCTAGGGTGAGCATCATATTTAGGCATATACCTAATATCTAATCATACATTACTAATGCCAAAGGATATTGAGACATTAGTGAGCATTATTGCCCCCCTGGGTGTGTATAGATGAGGGGGAAACACGGTAGATAAAAACACTGTAACTAAATCTTGAGAAGCGTGTTCTGTGAGAAGAAGGAATCGTATGAATAGTGAAAAGTTATGATGAATAATGTTTTTTTGGGTGAAAAGTTGTTATGTGAAGTGGTAAAGTGCCATCTTCAAACATAGCTTTTGACCCCTCTAGTCCTTCACCAGCGAGTGAATCTTCGTAATGCCTTCTACTACCTGTGTTCTCATTTAGATGACGTCGGCTAGCTCAAAAGCTAAGTAGCGTCAAATAAAAAAGAATGGAGGGAGTACTTCTCAAGGAAGCTATGCATTCGATGGTGGGCTCATCTCATAGAAAAATGGTGTCGTGCTTCATGTTTCTTTTACGAGCTTGTACCTTTGCTCCCTCGTTCAAGCAAAGAAATAAATTAAATGAAGGTACACATAAGGGAAAAACATAAAACCCCAAAAGCTAAATTATGGAAAACCCAAGCCATTCTTTAATTCTTAGAAAGTATTCTTAGAAAAACAATGGCAAATCAATGAACAAAATTTCTTCTCACAGTTGATTCCATTGGCGGTGCTTGCTGCTCAAAGATTAGATCATTTAGAAATTCTCTTGTACTTAATCTGTCTTTAAGAAGTAGCCAAAAGAAGAATTTATGTTTTAGTTGACACGAACTTTTGAGAGACACCATTTGGAGCTTTATTAATCCTTTGTTGAATTGTATTATGAGCCCCAAAGGTAGTCCATGTCCATTAGTCTTGATCTCTTGTAAAATGAATGAGTTCTGCTAATTTCTTATTCATCTTATGCAATTAGTCAAATGTTTCTACTGGAAGCAGAGAGAATGGCCTAAACATGTCATCGGCTTGTTTGAAGTTGTTGTAAGGAAAATGGCCATAGGCTATTATTTGTGATTTTGACGATTGACTGACAACATAATCATTGGACTGAAAATTTATCTAGATGATATTTGTAGATATTTCTAGGTCCCAAGGATACTTTGGAAGCCATCCAAATGCTTATATAATCAATATACAGATGTTAGTTATCCAAATTAAAGCCATCCAAAACACGGAGAAAAGATGGCAAAGAATATAGATCAAAAGCCCGTGAAGAAAGAAGCAAATTCAGCGTCACATAGTGACCATCGACTAATTCGATGGTGGGCTAAGAAGACCACTGAATCAGTTGGTGACCAAGGGGCTGAGAAGATGAAGAAGACCATCGACTAACTCGATGGTGCAGAGACATGAGCACCGAATTAGTCGATGATGGTCAGAGAGCAAGTCAGCAGTGGTTGTGTGACCATCGACTAATTCGATGGTGCCAAAGTTGGCATCGAGTCGGTGATGGAAACTCAGAAACTGGTTCGTCTCTGGAACGCATCGATCAATTCGATGGTGGCAAGAAGGTGGCGTCGAATCAGTCGTTGCTGGCAAAGAAGATTAAAGACCTCTCTGTATGGAAACCATCGACTAATTCGATGGTACTAGGGAGCAGGCACCGAATCAATCGGTGGTTGGGCTGGCCCACATGTCAGTGACACAAGGATTCAAACGGCTAGTTCAACGGCTAGCTGAGGTGGCACCATCGACTAATTCGAAGGTCCCCTCCTGCACCCATCGATTTAGTCGGTGGTACGCAGGAATGTTGCAACGGCAAGAAACGGCTAGTTCCTTTGGTTGGGGCTATAAATATGGGTTGCCTCGGCCATTTGAAGTGTGCTTGAGCTCAGGGAAGATATTGACAAGTGTTCTACACAATCTTAATTGCTCAATTCACCGAAGTGTTATATAGGTGATTAGCCAAGTTCTTAGTGCTAGTCTAGGCCTTTTAGCGCATCTCTTAGGTGTTTAGCCTAGAGTTTAGCAAGGTTTGCATACCTCTTGCTTTACCTGGTGCTTGTGTGCACCAAGTGTTGTAATCCGGGACTTGAGTCTTGCGAGACCCTCCAACCGAGTTTGTGGAGAGGTCGCCGGTGCTTGTGCATGGGAGGAGAGGCCCTTGGCATTTTGGCCGAAGCTCTACCAAGTGAAGGCGGCGAGGAGCTTCCGAGGAGGGACGAGCGGAGACCCACTTGCGCGTGGGGAAGTCCCGTGGTCACCCACAGAGTTACTCGACCGGGGAGTTTATGCCCTTGCGCGGGCATTACCTTTGAGAGAGGCTCCAACAACGAGGGTTAGTGGAATGCTCGTGAGCTTTCCGATATCTCGGTAAAAATCGTCGTGCCGGGAATTTGCTCTTATCTACCCTTTAAGCTTCCGCATGTCATAGTAGCACTACTTTCCGTATTTACCTTTCCTAGACTTGCCATGCTAGTATAGGATTGGACCTAGCGTGTAAAACTTTGTAGCGGTAGAGATAGCAACACATAGAGAAAACCTAGCGCACATTTAGATATAAATTAAAATAGGTTTTCATATGTACTTTGGAGCCTTAGTTTTTAGAGACACCTAATTCACCCCCCTCTTAGGGTGTCACGGTCCCTACAGTTGTAAAGTCAACTTAGTTTAGCAAAGAGAACATCTCCAAATAAGAATGTTTTGGCAACATATTTATCACCATATTAGTCATCATCACCTTCAGTCTAGCAAACTAGTAATCGTATACATTCTTTAACATGGCAAGTAACCAAGGATTTCAATGACCCAACAAGGTAGCGGCCAGTTACGCGCCATAGTTGGGATGAGCACAACTTCTTGAAACTACCATCCCCAGAATTGATGACATATATCCCTCCAAGTCTCCGAGCGGTACATAGCATAACGTTCCTCGTTATCCGTGTAGGAGATGCGGTTAGGCAGCACGCCTCAGGCTCTGTTTGGTTCCAGATGCAACATGGACTTACAGAAGTCCCTGGTAAGGCCTCCTCCAACAAGGTAGCTTAGAGATAGCAAGAATACTATTTTAAGCCGTGAACAGGGAAAAAAGCACCATGCTAGCGTACTAAGAAGAGCTTGTCTCGCTCAATTTTCGATGGATTCTTCTCTCCGTGCACATATTTCAAAGCTTCCTAAGTGCAAGTTTTTTATATTTTTTATTCTCTCAAGATTAAGCAGCTGGCTCATGCCATTGGAGGTGGCCTAAGCAGCGTGGTTACCCAGTGACTCATTTTTATATCTGCGTGTTTGGTTTCATGGTCTTCTAGAGAATTATAGCTTTAAAAGTGGGTAGGTGGGATGGGTAGAGGCTGTAAAAGTGGAATTTTAGCCCTAAGAAGCTCAACCTTTGGGACTTCTTGGCTTAAGATTTATTAGCCCTTATAACTGCCTAGAAGTTGGTCTGTTTGGTTCTTGAGGGACTTCTATTGTCTAAGAAAAGTCACTTCTCATAAGTCAGGGGTAATTGAACAGGGCCTTAGTACTCGCCTGTGGGCACCCTTTGTTGATGTAAAAAACCAACACTCAGGCTCGAGGATACCGTAGACCAAGCCCGAACCATCGGTCGAGGTGACCAGGGCGTGCCAGATAACTTGACCTATAAATTGATAAGGAAATAATGCAAACATGAAAATACGAGAGCTTATCGGCTGGATTTTCAAATGCACTCTCACAGGTCAGATTGGCTATCATCAGTCGATGTACAGAAAGACAAGAGCCAACCTAGGGCAGCCGATCAGATCTAACAAATTGGCTAGGGTTTATGCCATGTGTGGAAAGTTAACTTACAACTACGAATGTGCAATGTGAATGTTATCATATAGGTTTTAGATAGATCTTAGTCAGTTTTACAATTGATTTAGCAATTAGGCATAATAAAACACTGATCAGATCATCTATGTGAAGGTATAGAAGGCCATTAAGGATGCGAATGTACACCTCTTAACAGATCCATCCATGCAACACTTTAAGATCGTAACGGATCTAATTGACTAGATGAGGATATAAGACGATAAAGAGTATTAATAGTCGATCAGACACGTTATGACCAGGATAATTATGGTGAATTGCATGAAAAAAGGCGAAACCTATAAATCTAGGCAAACACCAATAAATTGTGAATGAATTTAAATGAGATAACAATGATGTGCCCATAAATCAAAGTTTAGATGAATTCAGTAAATTGTGAATAATCCTAAACCAAGCAACAGCGATGCGCCCGGATGCTAAAGCCTAGATATTACTCGATAGCTATCAAATACTTGAACAAGGAAACAATGATGCGCCCAGAGACCAAAGCTCAAGATATTCAATAACAAAAACTTACCAGCAAGACCAAGTCGCTCGAATGTGAGATGTCCCTGATCAGGCTTGAAAAGCAGTCGCCGTGAAAAAGAAAAAGAAAAAGAAAAAGAAAAGGTGATGTCATCGAAAAGTAAAAAGAAACTCGAGTTGAGTTTTTGTTGTTTTATTGATGTGTACATTTTTACAATCCTTAAGGGAAAATATTTATACCCCGGAACCTATGACTCCTGGCCAATTACGGCAAACTACATTACTTGGATCTAAAGAAATAAAACCTTCTAAAAGATAAAAATCGATCGTGTCGGACATGATACAATCCGGCTTATCCGGACATTTGCTTTCCTCCTTGGCTACGATGTCATCGAACCAATGTTTACCTCTGGATCAGGCGAAGTCATCAACATCTCTGTCAACTTTTCACAAACAGTTATCGGTCCATCTAGTCAACATCGGCTAGAACTCAATCGGCTGAAGGTAGGAAATTTATCGGCTAACTCATTTTATTCAAGACCTCCTCATCCAATCAGACCGCTTCTTTCCTCTGGATGCCAGCCTTGACACATGCCGAAAAATGGTGTCAACACCCTTAATGGTTGATTGCAGTTGAGGAACAACGTGTGGTTGGTGTTTCCACCAAGCATCCTCATCTGCACCAAAGTCTAGTCTTTAACGTCCACTTGGTACACCTTGATCCACACGAACAAGTAGGTGTTCACCGTCTTCCGGTCCCGAGGTGGGCACGGGCTCCATCATCCCCCAGACCTACAACCACCCTTGACCCCCCCGGATCTCGGACGAGGTACTTGGTGTTGACGCCGAAGAGGCTGTGAACCTAGCTATGAAGAATCATCGTGTGGCGCAAGGTGGACGGTCCGCTGGAGAGGTCATATGCGTGGACGCCGCCCTCCAACGAGAGGGCATAGAATAGGTCATCGCTGTCATCGTACACCACTCGATGTCGGAGTACTACTTCTTGATCGAGGTCCATCGGTTGTCTAGAAAATCCTGAAAGTGCATTTAGGCCCCTATGTGGGTTTCGGTGTTGATGACATACGCAATTAAGGAGCTAATAAGATTATTTGAGTTATTGGTAAATTCCAATTTATTTGAGATGTTTTTTAACACAAGAAGTCCCTCACTTTATAAATGGATGGTGACAATTCTTTATTGAAGAACTTTTATTATTTTCCATTTTGAATTTGAGTACAGAAAACACCGTACTATTAAAAGTGTTATGATGATTTTTCCAGATATGGACGCATTATGCTGTTTTAATTCCCATTGATGGTCCTTTAGGTTTCGGATTATTGATTGAGAGACTCTTTATTATCTATGTAACCTTTGGTTTGGTATTGTAATAATTGGAACTGATCCCTTTCGAGAAGGGTGAAGCCCGATATTTTTCTCTACAAATCTGAAGATGCCAAAAGTGCTTAATTGAGATGCTAAGTACCTAAGAGAGATACAAATGTTCACACACTTGCACTTGTTCTAGAAACCTTTTTTTTAATAAGACGAGCGGTCAAACTTGAGGCTAAGAAAGTTAAGTGACCTACATACTAGGTTGAGATTGCCTGGAGACCGAATGCTTGATTTTAATCACTCGATCATTTTCATTACTAGTGTTTCTCAGTTATATGATCAAAGGAGATGGAAACAATACAATTCGGAGACGATAGACATTGATGTGTGCCTGTGTGTATATGAACAATAGTATGCACGCCACACTGAAAATTATGCATGTCAGCCAGGGTGGTCGTAGATGTGTCGTGCGAAAAAAAGGTGAGTCCCACAAGTTTTGAATATGAAGAGTCCTTATATCTGTTGGTTTGACCTCTTTTTTAGTAGCCTTTTTTTACAGACCATGTTAACTAGCTAAATTTAGCTATGATTATTTGTAGTCAGTTGGAGTTGCTGTTAGTTGGGGTTCTTCCTTCGCTAGGCTAAGGTCAAGGGTATTTTTTTAGAATGACAGTACAATCGAAGACGCTCACACAAACGCGCACACACTTACCCCTATGAATACATGTATGCAACCCTACCTCTATGAGCACCTCCAAGAGACTGAGTCGGATGATCTTGAGACTGACGAAGTCACCACAGGCGTCTCGCAATCGATGGGGACGTCGCCCACCAATGAAAGAACAATGCCGGTTAAATCCTGGAATAGATCTAGGAAAATGTAACATCTGTGCCGAGTCGAGGACTCGAAGTTGGGTGGACAGGTTCCACCATAAGGACCCTTGCCAGTTGAGCTAGGCTCAGTTCACAAGGTCAAGGGTATTGGTTGTACAACGGGGGCATAGCCAATAGGGTTCTAAAAAGAAGTCCACTCGCCTAGATGGGCTCTGGCAATCAAGGTTCTCTCAGCGGGGTTGTTCCAGGCCCGACCCGGCACTGGGGTCGAGCAATGCGGCCACATTGGCCCTGAGGAATAGAGATTCCCCACAGGTACATACATACTAGTAGTCTAGTATATGTATAGGAAAAAATCCTTTCGTCATCTCTCAACTATTGCCATGGTTTGGTTTTGCCCCTCATGTATAAAACTAGGTATCGGGCATTCCTCATCTATCAAATCTGTTTATTTTTTGTCACTCACCGGTTTTGAAGGTGGTTTAGATGACATGGTCATGGGCCCACATGCTTGGGTGGAGCCCACATACCTTCTTCTCTCCCTTCCCCATCTAAAACCACCTTTAAAACTGGTAATGGACTAAAAATAAACGGATTTGATAGGTGGGGATGTTGGATACCCAGTTTTATACATGAGGGATTGTTGGCACTTCTTAACGTCACTGGAATTGTACCGTTAGAAAGCCAGTAGGAAACTCTTGCCCTATAGAATAAAATATTATGCAAGCGCACAGAATGACCGTGTAGCACTTCACCTTGGAGTATTCCAGGGTATCGTAAATTTCCACGGGGAAGCTCTTTGGTTAAAGTGATATTGAGAAATTATACCAGGAACACATTGTAGAAATATACACCAACTTTCTTAGGGGAGATAACTGGGGCGCAAAGATATGATAGGTGGCTACCCTAAATGACTTAGCTTATCTAAAAGGAAAGCTAGATAGAAGGTCAAAATGACCAGCGACACAGGAGACTTCTACACTTAGAGATAGAAAAGAAGCTGGGAGAGCAACGAGCGAGAAATGATTCCTAAGATACTCCTAAACTTATCAGAAAGCCTCTAAAGATTTAGACTAGAACTCTACCTAGCTGTCAAGGAAAAGAGCTTACTTCGGCGGCTGGAAGAGGAAAGGTCCAGACGGGATAGAAGGGGGACCTAACGGCAACCTGCAACTACTGCTATGAAAACACCCGAACGTTGTGGTCGCACAAAGGACGGACAAGGCTGTCACCACTTGCTGCCTAACACTCTCTTTCCGTGGGGTGGAACACAATTCTAGCTAACACCTAACCAAACACCACGTCTGGGTTCGATGCTAGGATTTCTTGTGAGGCCTTCACAAGAAACCCTCATCTACCTAGGAGACGGCTAAATCTCCTAGTCCGGGCGAGAAACCCGTAAGGTAAAAGCCTGACAAACTAACTAGACTCTAACTGAATCTAAAGGTTATGAAATGAAAGGATCACACTACTTTCCTAGATAAACTAAGGAAAGCAGGAAAGGAAAGCTTAACCGATAAAGTAAAGAAGATAACTATATTGATAACGGAAATATTCGAAGTATAAAGATACAAGAACTTTACCCGATCTCTGAGAGACTCCGGAACCTCGAGGCAAGCTCGACTCAACTCTAACTCCCAACTCTAATCTACTCTAGAAAATATAAAAAGTAGAGAAGCTCCTTCTTGGTGTGTCTTGAGAAGTGAAGTGGAGGCCTCCTTTTAAAGCTTGAGCAGGTCGGTTGAGCATCTTGACGGTTAAGTTAGCTCAGCATGCAACCGTCCTCACAAGAGCGCCTTGAACAGAGTCGGTGGTTGGCCGTTCGGCCGGTTCCTGGCTGATCGGCCAGGGTTGGTCGCCATCTGGCACCGCCTTTCGCAGCAACGCTCTGGATTGCCTCCTGGTGTCAGTAGTTATGACGGTTATTAACTGCCTGGCAGTTAAGGCATGCAAGTGGGCCCTCTAATCCATGTGATGTGCCTTTCGGCCCCTTTGATCAAACCGTCATTGGATGAATGGCTTGGATGCTTTGCATGTGTGCTAGTTTGCTCCTGGATCAGTGACTTGTCATTTGGCCGAGATGTCTGGCCGGCCGGTCAGGACTTGGCCGGTCGGCCAAGCTTTTTGCCCATTTTTGTCCTATTTTCTGCCATGTGTCCCTGCATTCACAACTTCACCAAAACTTATGGAATTTGTTAAATATAAGCAAAATATACGTGGAACATTGTGCAAAGTTCTCCTTTTATCCGAAATGTTGACGGTCACAAGGTGTCATAATGGCCGTCAACAGGGATGAAAGTCAGACCATGGCAATAGTTAAGAGACGACGAAAGGACTTCCATATGTATTAGGGTTTCAAAGGGCAGAGTCACAGTGTCTTTGGGTCTGGCTCCTCGGAAATGCAAACGCTTAGCATGTGTTTTGTTGAGACTAGGTGGGATGTAATGGTTCCATCTATAGGATCGAGGATTACCGACTAGAGTAGGACTGAATATGCGGTTTCAAACTAAAAGCACAACACTAGATAAATTTAATTAGCAACACAAAATAAATTTTACAACTAGCGAAGCTAGTCTATGTCAAGGGTTTGCAACCTAGGATGACAAGATATGAGACAAATTGCTCAAAGTAAATTGCTTGTATGTAATTGAGTGAAAGAAATAACCGATGACACAATCAATTTTTTTCCGTGGTGTCGATGACTTGTCGGTCACCACTAATCCACGTTGAGGTGGATCCAAAGCTCCAACCGCTCCTCTACCAAGAATCCACTTGGTTTATAAGCCGGCTTGGAATCAATGAACCTCTCCAAACCTCTTTCTACTAGAGATGTTTTTCATCACTCCTGTGAGGCAAAGCTCAAAAGCCTCTTCACAAGAATGAATCAAATGCTTCTTCACAATCTTCTTGAAGAGCTCAATGAAACACAATCTCTAAGCTGTCTAGGAGGCGGCAACCTCCAAGAGTAACAAATCAATCACCTTGCTTGAAGAACTCCTAGTGCCTTAAAGATCGAATCTAGAATGCAAGCACTAGATGCCTCTCAATCTCACAAAAAATGCATTCTCAAGTCATGTGAGTGAGACAGAGGGAGTGGAGAGCTCAAATGTGTTTGGCAAGTTTGTAGAATAGCCAAGAGAGCTTCCCCACGCCGGTCACCCCTCTATTTATAGAGGGGCACCCCAAATCCAACCGTTATGTTCAAAATTCACATTTTCTGCGAACTCCCGGACTGTCTGCCCCTATAGAATCGGACGGTCCGTCGTTATAATCCAACGGCTACATGTCACATCACAGCGTGTCAAAACAGATTGTATTAAAAAATGGGACCGTCCGCCCCGAGGTGGTGGACCGTCTGCCGTTCAAACACAAGTTACACAGAACGTGCAACCGATCGGACAAGTTTGAAATTAGCCAGTGGACCGTCCGGTCCCCAGGGCCGGACCATCCGCCGTTGTAGTCAAAACCCACCAGTGACCAACCGAGTCTCTGTCCAATTTGAGATTCAACGCCGGACCGTCCGCCGTTGGAGACAATTTCCACCAGAGAGCTCACCCGCTCTGCTCAAATTTTTCTATAGAGGCGGCCCGTCCGCCGTGCAACTTTTTAGGATGTTTCAGTTAGTGAAATATTTTCATCCTATATGCATGCAATCCAAGTGTTTGAGCAATGTGACACTATTGACTCGTCAAGCAATTGTAAATTGACCCCTCTTGATAGTACGGATATCTAGCCTACAAATCTGGTCAATTCACTTCTCTAATCACCTCTTGACCGGCAAAACAAAAACCCTATCTTATACATTTGCCTTGAGTCTTTCACCACTTCTTATCAACTTTCTCAGCGGAAGCATTCTCGCTTTTACAATACCATCTTCATGAAATTATTAGTCCACAAGATGTTGTCATTAATTATCAAAATAATAAACTAGGGGCCTAGATGCTTTCACCATCCCTGTTTTTTGCGATGGAATGGTCCCATATTGTGTTTGGTTTGTGGGATGGGTTCATCCCACATTTTTTGTTTGGTTGCAAGAGATTCCCTAAAAAACACTATTCATCCAACTTTTTTCTATTTATACTTTTCTCTCACTCACAGACAGGGCCGGCTCAGTAATTTTATGGGCCCCTATGCAAGCATGAAAATGAAGGCCCTTAAATTAATTTTTAGTATCGAAATTATAGCATATATTACTAATACTAAAAATTACTTTGTAATATATGTGTAGCTCATGAAACATAATAATAGTGTAACAAAATTCTAAAAACAATAACCATTAACAATAATCTTGCAAACTTCAGCATTTCAAGAGACTAGAAAAAAAATTGTTGTGTAGAGGACTAGAGGACCTCTCTGTGATTTTATGAACTGATCTTCTTGTTTTGTTTTTTCTCTTGTTCTGAGCACCTAACAAATGCTTATTAGCCAACATCTAATATATACAAATAAATATATTGAATTAGAAATTTATAACCCTATGATTGTTGGGAAATAAGGAAAAATTTTATAACCCTCTAATCGATAATGTGTGTTAGTGTGGCGCTTATTGTGATCACGTGTGTCCGTTTTCTGTGTGCGTGCGTCGTCCTCGCCATTGCTGACGTCATCGAGACGCTGAGTGAGAGAGAATCAGATCGCCACGGTCGCAGCTACCGGGAGCCGGAATGCGGCAGTAGTCGTGAAACATCGCCTACTTGTGGTGGTCCATTTGGAAGATCAATTAACGAAATGCCGCTTTGGTAGAGAAACTAAATGTTGGCCTCTTCAGTCTTGTACATATTCATAGCCCATCGTGAGTTGTGAGCAGATTTGTTGCAATTTCAAAGGTTTAAGAGAAAATTGTATGTACTAATTATCTATAGGATGTTGGGCCCCCTAGTTCCATGGGTCCCCGGTGGTCGCACCACCTGCAACCCCCTAGAGCCGGCACTGCTCACAGAACACGTTTCTCAGGACTTAGCTACAGTGTTTTCCTGGCTCTACAATATTTTTCCCCCAATCTATACCCAATGTTAACACCGTTAGTTGCAGCAGTCTATTGGGCCCGACTGTCAGTTTATGGGCCCCATGTGTCATTCCCTCTTCCTTTTTTTTTCTATTTTTCTTTTCCTAGGCGTCATCTTCTTCTACCTCGCCTCGATCTCCCCCATTGGCCGCCGCTCGCCTCCGCCTCCCCATGCGCGCCGCTTGCCTCCACCTCCCGAATCGCCGCCGCTCGCCTTCGCCTCCACGTGCACCGTGGTTTGACTTCGCTTCGCGCCGCTGCTTGACTCGCCTCCCCGTGCGCTGCCCCACCCGAGCTTGCCGTCTCGCGACTTCGTGAGGTCCAGCATACCTCTGCTCATGAGGAAAGCCCCCACGTCGCTAGAGAAGTTTGCCTGAGCTCGCCTCCGCCGTGCGGCCTAAGCTCGCCTTCACCTTTGGTCGCCCTGAGCTCGCCTCCACCGTTGGTCAGCCCAAGCTCACCTTCGTCTTTGGTATCATCTGGTGGCCGCCCAAGCCTCCAGTCTTCTTCCACCACCAGTGGCCAGTGGCCTTCCTCCTGCTTCCTCCGCATGCCCGATTTCACATCTCCCCTCCAGCTCCCACTCACCGCGTGCGCGAACGGAGGCAACGACGTTGAAGTGGGATAGGCCCGTCCGCTCGATTCGGAGAGATGGGCTCGTCCCCGATATTGAATGAATATTCAATCATGTCCCATCCCTGTCCCACTCAGCTTCAATCCAAACACCTCTAAATTTGGGAACATCCAATTATGTCCCATCCCACCTACCAAACACATAGGGTGCGTTTAGTTCCCAAAATTTCCTAAAAAACACTATTCATCCAACTTTTCTCTATTCATCTCATCCCTCCTACTCACAGAACATTATTCATCTACAGCGTATTTTTGGTGAACAATGTATTTTCGGGAAATCTTTCCCCAATCTGAACACACCCTTAATCGCTGGCAAAAACATTGGTCCTTCGGCCTCTGTAACGCCATGTTGACCCTTTGGTTCCTTTGTAGCACTCGCATGCCCGCCCGATGCGGCAGCGGCAATGCCCTGACCGGATCGCCGGATCCATTCTAGCGACATTGTGCCCTATCTTGGGTGTGTTAGTTGTCTCATTTGTTTCATGTATGAAATGATGCAAAATAATAATGATTTTTTTGTTTGTTGGGTGATTTTTTTGAAATGATGCAAAATAATAATGATTTTTTTGTTTGTTGGGTGATTTTTTTGAACATTATTCATCTACAGCGTATTTTTGGTGAACAATGTATTTTCGGGAAATCTTTCCCCAATCTGAACACACCCTTAATCGCTGGCAAAAACATTGGTCCTTCGGCCTCTGTAACGCCATGTTGACCCTTTGGTTCCTTTGTAGCACTCGCATGCCCGCCCGATGCGGCAGCGGCAATGCCCTGACCGGATCGCCGGATCCATTCTAGCGACATTGTGCCCTATCTTGGGTGTGTTGGTTGTCTCATTTGTTTCATGTATGAAATGATGCAAAATAATAATGATTTTTTTGTTTGTTGGGTGATTTTTTTGAAATGATGCAAAATAATAATGATTTTTTTGTTTGTTGGGTGATTTTTTTGAAATGAAGTGATTTTTTTGCCTCATGCATGGTTTTCTAGAGAGCTTTTTTATGGTGCCTTATACTACTATACGGTAGTATGGAGTGTGGATGAGATCAAACCATCCACTGTTAAGGGTAATTAGTAATAATTACATATACATTAATTACTTTCCATAAAGGGGTGGATTTTTATTTTCAAAAATATATTATTGTGACATCATTTTTGTCCTTTTTCCATAATAACCTTATACTACCTATACTACTCATGCATACAACCAATACTACTAGTGAAGTTTTTAATAGTATAAAATTAATTTTGACCGTCAGATGTTTCTATACTAGTCCTTTTAAAGCACTAGTATATGCTAGTATAAGCACAATGAGTCCCTTGTTATATAAACACTTAACCTTTTAGTACAAAACAATACTATCTTAACCAATATAATCACAAGACATGGTACATACAAAATCAATTGGCCATACTTTGTCGGGAGACTGCATGTGGACGTGGTATGTAGTATGCATCTAACTGGAAGCTAGGCTATTTTGAAAGTGTGTGTGTGTAACCTTAAGTCTATTGCATCTAGGTAACCTTAAGTCTATGCTATTTATATAGGTGCATTGATATTTGGTAGTGTGGATGTCCGCAATGTCCAATCATATCACATTAATTTCTTATTGTTGGCTTGCTGCTGTCTATTTTCTTCTTGTCACATTTTTGCCAATATTGCATCTTCTTTGTGCTTCTCCTGGATGACTAATGTCCAGTCATGTCACAGTGATTTTTTTCTTGTTGGTTTGCTGCTGTCTATTTTCTCCTTGTCATGTTTTACAAATATTGCATCTTTTATGTCCTTCTTGTAGCTATATAAACATGGTGTTGCCTTCCTTCCGTTGCACCCTTCCTTCACATTGGCCTTTGCACGCCCAGTATAGTCTGTAGTGACTGCTTTGGATTGTTGCTAAGTGTAAGTTCCATCCATTCTAGCATCACTTTCCATGTTTTACTATGATTATCAACATTTTGGACATGCATTATTATAACAATCATTATGACCATTATACATTTTTCAAATTATATTGTGCCTTCATAAGCAATAGTGCAGGTGGTATTACATGTGCTATTCATCATTTATGGTTGTTAGTCATGATAATCTACTATAAGAGGTCATCAAATCCTTCGAAACAACATGCCACAATGTTATTGTTTTTTCAGCATCAGCTGGTCATAGTTAATTCATAGCATATGGAAACTTTTGGTTGCATCTGAATTTCATTCAACTTTTGCACTATGTGAATTAGTATTTTTCATCTGAAATTGAATGTCAATGAACCCATATTCATTAATGGATTAGCTGTGATTAATAGATAGTTATTTTTAATTTACAGTTGGTGGGCATACCCCTTGGCAAACTAATATCTATTGGTACAATGCTAATATCTATTGGTACAATGGTTCATGTATCCTGATCAACCTTGAGTGCAGTACAAAATACCAGTAACCATTGTAAATATATGCCACGCGTTCATTAATTATGCTTGTTTGGTTGCATTACAGACTCGTGATACCTCCAATATGCATGGTCTGGCAACCAAGATTTTGCGTGAAGTTGCCAAAGAACTAGGTGGTACCGAACCAATATATCATAGTGTACCATGGAGTGGTTCATATATGGAGCATAATGTCTCTTTAAAGATTCCTACTAAACGTCCTAGTGATAGTATGGTTGATATTGCCACATTTGATTCTCGGTCAATGTGATTGACTATAATGGTTTCTAGCTTAATAACTTAAAGAAAGATGTGCTTGCTTGTTCAGAAATTTATTGAGAGTGAAAACAACTATGGATTTGTACGTACCAAGTGCTTCATGGTGGCAGATGGTATAGAATTTGCTTCTAACCTTTTTTATGAACATGGTGTATGAAGTACGAAATTATCTAAAAAATGGCCTTGTGCATTCTAACATGGAAATTGTTTTAAGAGATTGTGCCCATGATCTTAAAAAATACAGGCTTGTCATCAACTAGACAATTGCACTCGGACTGTGGATTTCTTACCACGCTATAACTTAGAAGATGAAAGTTCAGCAAGCCCTATATCAATTATATTAAACACAAAAACAAGGTCACTGGCATGTTGCAATTTATAATATATTATACACATGATATCCTGGGAAGGAAACTAAAATAAGGATAGTTTTTGTGCTTTTTGCTAGGTGGATGCCATCAACATCAATAGCGGGCTAAAAATCTCTTTGGATGAGGTTGCATTTGAGGCAGGTTTTTTAGTTGCCTGTTTTCATAGATGATCATGTGATTAGCAGTGGATACATAGGAAATGTGCAGCTAAACCAATCAGAGTGTAAATCTGCTGGCGGTGTGGTGCATAATGTGCAAAACATTAGTACCTGACCAATTTGAAGTTGTCAACAGTGATATACCATGCTATTAAATTTCTGTCAGATACGCATGGTCTCACTGCCATGGACCCAAGCTTTCATGCATTGAGTGACCTCGGAAGAGTTCAAGCAGCCATCAAAGGGGGGTTACGTATGTTAGCAAAATGTACATCTGAGGCTGTATGTTAGCAAAATGTACATCTGAGGCTAAACAAATTGCACGTTTCGCTAAAAATGATATTCACACTATAACCAACAAGCATGATGGGTCAATTAGTAGAGAGATGCGGAGATTAAGAACGTGTTGATTTCTATGTGCATTTTGATTTGGTTCATCATCACCTGGATGCAATGTACAGGCTTATTACTATTGCATGGCATAACTATAGGGTTTGTTTCTTGGTCTCATCATCTTTGATTCAATCACACTATGTGATTTTATTATTTAAGTTTACTCTTTCGTCCGGTGGTGTATGTATATTTTACATGTTGCAATGCTTATTATATGTTGCAGAGTGGTACTTTATGTTTTTTGTGCCTGCCACACAAGTATGAAATTTATTTATTTTAGTTTGAATTGTGATTATAGGAAACCCACAAAAATACTGCTCCCAATGTAAATGAGGTTTTTTTTTCATGTTTTTATTTTCCATGTGTATGCTTTAGAGGTTAATTCATTGCACTAGAAACCTCTCGCACATAGTTTAGGAATCAACAACCAGGAGAGGAGAAGCATACATTTCACAGAAATAGAACATGCATGTTCATTTTGTTGGTCACCCGCAGCGAAGCGCGGGCACTGGTGGCTAGTATGGGGAAAAGCTAACTTACAGAGCGTTAATTAAGAAACTTGCCTTCACTTAATAACTCAAAAAGTGCATCACGGAGACACATAGAAAACTGAACTGTGGTACGTCTCTGATAGTAAAGATAAAGCACGATAATCCATCCGTATAATAAGTGGAAGCTTTATGTCCTCCACTGCATTTTCATTGCGCATATCTGCTTGTATGGTCAAAATACGCAGCCTATGTCTGTTGTGGCCAGCGTCACTCGAGCATTAAACGTGAATTCCCTCTCGAAGAAGGAATTGAAGCAATCATATAATAATCTCTTATGTAAAGAACAGATGAGATCATGATGAACTTGAGCTGATAACCTTGTAAAGAGTATTGAAAAGATACGGAGATGAGGTAGTACACACAAAGTCATAGCAATTATTCAGGTCAAATGGGTGGTGGCACAGAAGAATATCAACTAATGTATAATTTGAAGCTTGCATCTCGAAGATTGAGAGTGAACAAATAATCTGCACCATTGATTATCCTCTTTCAGATAAAAGAAAGAAAACAGGTCAGAGTGGATAACAGTAATAAACGACAGATTAAGTTTTCTTTTCATATAGTGAGTACTGCACTGGTACCTCCCAGCCCTTGTGATTTTCTAAATCTGGCGACAGAGTTCTATGCATGCACTAGCTGAACCTTCTCATTGTTTCTTGTATTGTCTTCCATCTGTGTCTCGCTCTCATCCTTGTCCTCCGCCATTTCTCGATTCGTCCACATGTGGATTTGGAGCGCGGGACGTCCACACTGCTTCTAGTGGCACCATTACAATTAATATTGACACTGAGCTGATCCAGGCTTGCAAGGTGCTCAAAGCAGAACTCAAACCCCATACAGAACTCTGTTTCTTTTGCATTAAACTCAAGAGTAAAGTTTTTGAGCTTTGGCATAGCTTCCTTTTCACATACAATCCTCAGACCACCAACCCCTTTGCTCCGGAAAACAAACTCCTTCAAGCAACAGAATTGTTTGCTGCTGATGGTGAGCCTTTCACTGGGGGCTTCACTTGAAAGCAGATTGAGATAAAGCAGTGTTGGTATGCCCCCAAGTATGCAGAGTTCTACCTGTTTAATTTCAGTAATACCAATGCCAAGGTGGGCAATATTAACAAGAGATGTCATCCTCTTTGGAAGCCTACTAATAAAAGGCCAGCATACAAGCTTCTTGAGGCATGGAACATCACTGCACAAAGAATCCATCAATTTATCTGATGCTGGATAATTGCCAAAGTTGATCTCCAGCGAGTTCAACTTGTGTTTAGCCAGCAGAGAGAGAGATGACTCCAAAGCTTTCTGGTACCTCCCAATGTCATGATCACCAAGTTTATCACTGCAATGCAGTTGTATTCCAAGGGTCTTTAGATTGGATAGCCTTCTGAGCTGACCCACAAAGTTTTCTGAGTGATGAGAGCCAACAAACGACAGCACCTGCAAGGCTTGCAGATCTCCAATCTCATCAGGCAAATGCAGATAATGACCACCAACAAGCAAGCGCACCAAATTTTGCAAACGACTAATGGTTGGTGCTAACTTTTCTATAGCACTGCCACGTATATCTAGAGTTTGCAAATTCTGTAGGTTTCCAATTTGATTTGGAAGCTTAGTAATACCAACAGAATAGATTTTCAAATACTTCAACTGGATAAGCCTTTCGATATGTTTGATGTGCTGGTTACCAAGATGGCCATCATCATCCTCCAAAATCAGTACTCTCAGATGATAGAACTTTGAAATATGAAATGTTTTGTTATTTACTTCATGGAAGATAAAAACCGATCGGACCTGCAAGCACTTGTCCATAATCTCTTGCATCACTTCGTCTTCCGCACAGTTGGATAGAATGGAGAGCCTGCGAGTTTTATTAGAGGAACCCTTATATACTTGCCCTTCTAATATTGTGATGAAATTCTGCTCTATGGACAGGGATATAATAAGATCAAGCACAATATCATGGACTCGAAAGCCACCAGCCCAACCATCATACATTGTATCGACAGGTTGTATCAAGCTTCTATTGATTAGGTCATTAAAGTAATTTTCTCCTGTTTGTTCAAATGATTGCCCCTTTATTTGATTGATGAAGCCTTCAGCTATCCACATCCATATCAATTCTTGTTTATCAATCATATAGTCCTCTGGAAATACACTGAGATACAAGAAGCAGGTCTTTAAATGACATGGAAGATCATAGTAGCTAAGCAACAATATCTCTCCAATGTTTTGTGCATTGAGCGAAGAAACCATAGAATCTTTTACTTGCTCCCATTCGTCTTTCGCATCTGAATTCTTGTTAGCTACCAAACTAGCTATTGTTATTATAGCTAGTGGCAAACCATGGCACTTCTGTATAACTGCTCGAGAAACGTCTTCCAAGTGAGGAGGGCAGCAACTTACTTCGAAAAACCCTTTTATAGAAAAGCTCTTGAGAGTCCTCATCACTTAGAGGTTGAATGTTGTGAATATATCCTTCTAAACTCGAGCAACATGATTGCGCGACATCAGTTCGTCTTGTACTTGTAATTATTCTACTGCACAAATTATTTTCAGGCAAAGCAGACTTCACTGATTCCTATGCAGCAGTGCTCCAAATATCATCAACAATGATGAGGTACCTACAAGGAGTACATTGAAAAACTCATCAACATTAGACTCATAAATACCTGTTATCAGTCAGTTCAGAGTAATTAACAAGGCAGCTATCAAGATTTAGTGAACCTTGATACCTACACTCATATATGTGCATCTTTTAGCGGTTGGTTTGTATGGTGGTATTGCAATTTGATGATTGAAGTACGAACATGGTAGATAATCATGAGCACTGTGCCCTCTTCTATCTGCTGTGATTAGCAGAATAAATTTGTTCTTATAATGCTTATCTGAAAATCCAGGAATTCCTTATGTATTTGCTCAGTGGTACGTGCCTATGTGGGAGAAGGAAATCCTGCTTGCCTGTTGTTCATCAGTTGATTTTAGATTTTGGGAAGTGCAATGTTCAATCTCTGAACTATTGTTTTCCAAAGATCACTGTACAATGAATTTTTCTTATATATACAATCGATGTTAGAACCACAATGATACCATAACCAGTCTATTTAACTAACAACTTCGTTGAATTTATGCACTTAATCCCAAGACAAAACGTTCTACATATCCTTTTGTATTTGAATCAAATCTGGCCTATATTCATCCTGACTTGGATTAAGTGGAAATGTGTAATAATCTTTTTATGCCAATAATATGGGGCATGGATACGGCCGGGTTAGCACAGGTAGGATTCTTGGGGAATGGAAATTATTTGTACCTGTGTACAATAAGAACAAGTAACACAAAGAAAGTATATTCTATGATTTAAGCATACCTCTTATCTTGCAGGTGTGCTCTTAGCTTGTCTATAAGCTGCCGCTCATCATCTGATGTATCAACTCCACAGCCTATCTCCTTGAGCATATCAGTCAATATCTTCTTTATGTTTGGATTCCTTGAGACTGGCACAAATGCTTGGGAAACGAACTCAGATTTGATTCTGTTGAACACTTGTCTTGCAAGAGTGGTCTTACCAAGGCCACCGAAACCCACAATAGATACCACTTTGAGTTTCCTTGTAGAGTCATCTTTCATCAACCAGTCAACGATCTTGTCCCTTGGATCGTCAATCCCAGCGAGCCTATCAGCTTCCACATAGAGTGCGGGCAAGCGAGGATCAATCTGTATTGTGCCCGTATTAGCAATGGATTCATCAACCTTGTACCTCAAGAGCCGTTCACTCTTCTCCTTCACGCTAGCCTTGAGCCCTTGGATCATGTTGGCGATCTTGTGGCGTGACCATATGTTTCTAATCTTCTTCGCCGTCTTCTGGACGACACTTGTGTCAGCACCACCACGCTTCACCTCGAAGCTGAGCTCGCGCACCTTGTTCCTCCACTCCTTGGACTGCTCGTCTAGCCTCTCTCCTCGTTGTTGGCCAGCTTCAGGAGGAGCGCGTTCATGCTGCTCAGCTCGTCCCTCAGGAAGATGATCCCTCCCTTAACAGTCTTTAGGTGCTTGTACTCACCCTCGATCAGCCGGGTGAGCTTGGGAAGGAGGGAGTTCATCACCCCCGTGGAAGCACTCACTGGCCCGACCATCTCACCTCCTTGATTGTTCTGGGATCTCTCTCTATGGCCGTTGCGATGATGCCTTCACCTTTTGACTAAGGCAGCTAAACGAAGGCTTCAACACTTGGCCGGGGCGGTGGTGTTGGCGGCGATGGGCCGGTGAGAATCTCGATCCGAGCTGTCGTGGACGGGAAGGGTCGCGTGCATCCGCCTCTGCGGCGTCGGCGATGGACCACCCGGCGGCGCCCAGCGCGAACAGCCAAACCGGAAAGCTCTCGATCCGTCCGATCGGGTGCCGGATCCACGGCGGGGGTGGATGGGAAGGGCCGCGCTCGTGCGAATCGTGCGGTGGGTCGGCGCCCGGTGGCGGCGATCGGCCAGCTGGGAGCTCGATCCCTTTTGCCGGGAGCTCGATCCGGAGCTGCGGTGGACGGGGAATGGCCCCGAAGCAGCACGAGGCCCTCAGATCATGCAATCGGCTTCACAGGTCGAGCGCCGCCGCGGCGTAAGGCGGCGCAGGGTTTGGGAAGAAGGGCAGGGCACCAGACCAGCGTGCCGTGGAGGAGGTGGAGAGAGAGTGGGAGCGCGAGCGAGAGGTTGGAGGTGGAACTACGAAGAGGCGAAGCCGACAGCGAGGGCGCGGAGATCGGAGAGTGGCGGCGGGGGTATTTTCCTAGCCCTACCACTCCGCTCCAGCGGCAAGCATGAGGACGCGATGTGAGGAAGGGCGCCTGGGGAGTGGGGATGAGACAAACAGCCGACGCCGATTCCTTGTTACCGTGTGGGGACGATTGATCACACGCTCTCCTCCAGCCAAAGTCGATTTGTCTTCTCCTCAAATCTACACAGAACGGGGAGCTGGAAAATTGCAGGCCCAGCCCAACTAGGCGCAAATCTACACTGAATGTGGCCATTTGATAGAGGTATACCTCACTTGGATTGCATGGATGTTTTTTTCTTATTTTTCCTATTAATTTTTTTCGATAAAGGAAGTTTTATTAATTTCAAGTGCATTACATCGAGTTGATACAAAGTCTTGAAACACTCCCGACCTCTGCATAGCGGGATGCACACAGCCTAATAAAAAGATAATAAAGATCAACCAAACACACTAATGGTAATTGATCCGTAGACTAGACCGCCATCCATGTGTCGGGGTAAAAAACTCCTTGGCCACCTGTGCCAAGCGTAGCGATGCCGCAGCAACCAAATCCTGTAAAGCCGGCTTCTGTAATATAGCCCAAGTACTAAGCCAGTGTATAATCGAATAGATAACCTGCAATGGAGAAGGATTATTCTTTTTTTCAAAGACAACATCATTCCTGCATAACCATAACGACCAACACGTAGCAGCCGCTCCTAACAGAACTAACGATTTCAGTTCTTTTTCAATACCCCATAGCCAATTCCTAAACATATTGGGTTTCTCAAAAATTATTAAATAAAAGATGGGGTGTACATTTTAAAAATGTTATAGATGATAATAAAAAAGGGGAGAATTCAGTGTCTACGATCCAACACTAAAGTAATATGCCTTACGTTATATCACTAGATAGTAGAATGCGCTAGCAATGCTAGAGACATGCACAATAATGTAACACCCGACGTTTAACAAACACACGGGGGACTAACAGTCTAACACACGCATACCTTCATTTTCGAGCCACATAAAGCAGCATAGAGAGGAGAGCACGAGGGGCCTTTCTTAGTTGAAAGAGTTCACAATGTCGATTACAAAGCGGTATTTCACATCCCGATTTATAAGCCTCTCGAGAGCCTTGTTGATATAGTCCATCTTGATGACCTCAGTCTCTGGGTATATTTTGTTCGCTGCAGAGAAGTTCAACATTTCTTGGATGCCCTTGGTTCCTCCAGCTCCACTGCCAGAAAGGGTTCGTGAACCTGCATAAATGTATATACGTCAGTATATGATGAGAACATCTATTTTTTTCCAGTTATTTTCACCTGAAATGGCCTGATAAATTTCTATAGGGAAGTACAACTACCAAAAATAAGGCTTCCAGGATGCACTTTGATTTCACTCGGGAACCCAACCAGCGCCATTACACCTTCAGCCTTCAGAAGTGATAGGTAGGGATCGAACGGGTGGTCACCCGCAGCAGTATCAACAATGAAATGCAGGGAGCTCTTCAGGGACTGCGCACAATATAAACAAACATATAAGCAACTCTCGGAATTTTTTGTTAGTATTATTAGAGTATACTCCATCCGTCCTAAAAAAAACAAGTATTTTAGAAATCTTATAACAACATTATTTGTTTGCTAATTAACTTAACATGGCAAAAAATAGTGTGATGCACTGTCAACGCTATTTTGTACAAAGAAGATATATAGACAATAAAAAGAAAATGAGGAGTTTTACAATGCTTGGAAAAATAGAGAACCCTCCATTCCCAAAGATCTAATGGTGGTAAAATAGGAGGTACAAGGAGGTACCGGGAGGTACCCAAAGAAAGATACCTAGAGATACTAACTAAATATATTTTTTATATTAAAATAAATACTTAGCTAAATATTCAGTTAGAGCACTGGCTAGCATGAATCAGCCACAAAAGTACCTCCAAGCATTGTAAAATTTCTCAAAATGAATAATGTAAGATCATCTAAAATAAAATGGCAAGTCTGTGTAACTTATGGTTAAGTTAATTTACGATGTTATACAATATAGTCAATACCTCCATCTGTTGCCTGTCCGATGATAGCACAAAATTATCTGCACCAAGGAGATCAATGGCTTCGTTTCTCTTTGATTCACTTGTACTGAAAACCGTGACCTTGAGCCCAAATGCTTTTCCAAATTTCACTGCCATGTGCCCCAATCCACCCAACCCAATCACACCAAGTGATTTGCCAGGTTGGTTCATGTTGTGCCGAATCATGGGAGTGTAGACAGTAATTCCAGCGCATAATAGAGGTGCTGCCTTGGCCAAAGGGTAGCCATCAGGTATTTTGAAGCAGAACCTGAAAAGCCAGTGACCCTTATATTAAAACTCTTTTAGGTAAGATAATACTTCTGAGTTGATCTCATTGAAAAGTCAAGCTTCCTGGCTTCTATATTGTTGTGCTTGCTTACAAACGGTAGAAACACACGTTGAAACTAATTGTGAAGTGAGTTGTACGCATTAAAAAAGGGTAACAATCTTAGTTCTACAAAAGGAGGGTTAGACCAGAACCCTAAATTCAACTGCTATGTAAAAGTACACTGGGACCAAACTAAGTCGTCATGAAAAAACTTGACCAAGGGTAGTAGTAGCCCACCTGGCTGTCTTAAGAGAAAGAAGAGTACGTATTGACCCATCAAAGGATTATGCATTATTTATCTTTATGTTCTACAATTTCAGCCAAACATATATAATGTCATACCTTTCACGGACTATTATATGACTTGAATATCCACCCATTGTCACAGTGCCATCTGTATCAATACCGTTGAAAGTGACAACTATTTTTGAGCAGTGGTTCTCTAGGAAGCTACTGCAGTTCTCACAGTCCCCGCAGGAGTTGACATATATTCCTACACCTACATGATCACCAACAGTGAAGCCCTTGACTTCTGATCCAACCTCAGTTACTTGTCCAACTATCTCATGCCTGCCAGGATATGCAGATACAATTTAACACGCACATTTGATCTACTATATTAAAGAAATAATCAATGCCATGACTATGACGGATATACAAGACATGAAAAATTATTGATGTACACAGAAACATACCCTGGAACTACAGGGTATATTGAATCATTGTGCTTGTTCTGTGTCCAAATAACATCAGCATAACATACTCCACAGTATTTGATCCTCAAAGAAACATCATCGCTTTGTAAAGCTCTGAAACAGAAGAGCAGAAAAATTCGCTTCAGGGCGGGTAACAAATTCAAAGCTGAGAACCAGTACGATAATTATACAAAGATAGGACTACAGCTCATCTGCTAGAGTTTTTGTTTCTTATCTGGCAGAGTTGGTATTGCAGCCATGTGAAATAAAAATAGGTAAGTTGTTCTAGACAACGGATGAAATATACTCCCTCCGCTCCAAATTATTAGTCATCCTGGATGTCATTGAGAGTGTATAAATTCATGACATCTTATATGAATTTAGACATATAGTTATCTAGATTCACTGAATCTAGTAAAAAGCTAGGATAACTAATAATTTGGACTAGAGAGAGTACGACGCAACGGTTTGCAACTGAAAAGGTGAATGAACTGAAAACAAGGTGGTGGTTCTCATATGCTGGATTCTTTACATGCAGAAAATGAGTGAAACAATCGTTCATATAGGCTGTAAATATATAATTACTCGATTCTGCATTGGATAACCTGCAATAAGAAACCAATAGGGATTTTTTTTTCCCTATGTGCAAGCTAGAGTTACCTCACGTCCTCACCTGCGGTTAATTTTGTACGGGGAGAGCACCCCGTCTGGGCCAGTTGCTGCCCAAGCGTCGCATTTCCCAACCTCATCCATGTCAAATGAACTGCAGGATAGGAGGGATCTGATCACAAAGGAACATGGAAAGCGGACACAATTAAGCACTGCTTTTTTTGTTCTTTTTGAGAATAAGAAGTGGAGTCCCCAAACCAACAGTGCAAATCCGTTGTCACTACCAGTTCCTGTTATACAATGCAAATTCGTTTTGAGAATATATAAGCAAAGCACAATCACGAACCTCCTTTGTTCCGGGTTGACAGCTTCCGACTTGGACTGATAGCACGGAGCGAACTTGTGTTGCAATGAGCCTTTTGGAGACACCTGAGCGGTTCTTATAGAGCATGCTTCGCCCGCCGGTCAAAAAAAAGAAAGAAAGAAAAACAGAGAGAGGTGCGCGTGGTTAATACACCTACCCACCCTAGGCTAACGCAGATGTCATCTGATGTGTCTATATTGCATCCGATGGATGTAATCCATCCGGTGCGTGAGACTGTGAGAGCACTTGATGGGTTGCGGGCTTGCAGGGCAGGAATCTTACGGTTGACTGGGCACCGGCGATAGAACCAGAATAGGGGGCTGCTATGGGTAATTCACGTCATCCGGCGGGCCCGTTTTTGACACTTCTTCACTGACGGCGATCAACTACGAAACGTTCTTGTTTGAGGGAATTGCACTGCAAGTCCTTGAAATTGCACAATTGTAGCACACGGACCCCAAAACTTACACTTTGTCTTTGTTAGTCCCTGAAGCAGCTTCCGTTCGCACCATGGTCGGTTTACATCAGGGTGTTTGGTTGCCTACGTATATTCTAGGGAAAGGTCCGATTTATAATCTTCAATTATTGATAAAGTCCGATTTTTAACCCCTCTAACTATAAAACCGGACAACAAGAACATTCAACTGTTCAGCCAAACAAACCTTGTCCTTTAGGTGTTGCTTGGCTACTGAGAAATGGAGTTCGAGTTGAGGAAATGGGAAGAACTGGCTATGATTTCCAATGTTCTGGGTAAGACTACCCATAGCGGTGCGATGCTGAGAAATACTCATGCGGGTGCCACGTCAGACGATGTTGAGTAAAGTTAAATCTAGCAGCGTTCGGCACCGAGGTAAAGTGTTGTGGGACCCATTGATTTAATGCAAGTTTCTTTACTCTGCTACATCCCGTGCAGCTGTCAGTGAGCAACGGGCATGTCTCTCCGTCTCTCTATACATGTGCAACTACAGGTTTTTTATGCTCTCAGCACCGGGTCAGGTAGAAGCCTTGATTAGGGGTGCAAACGGTGCGGATATTATCCGTCCGCATCCGATTTCGAATTCGTTTAGGGGGTCTACATCCGTCCGTATCCGAGTCCGGGCATTCAATTTCCGCACTGTATCCGTATCCAGAAAATCAAAATCATATACATATGATATCGATATTAACCCGTATCTTATCCGTTATATCCGTTTTCCGAGAAATGAATAGTGATATCCGTTCGTTTCCGATCCATTTGCACCTCTAGCCTTGATGCTAGGCAAAAAAGTTTCAGCATCGTCCCCCACAATGGCATGCCTCGAGGTTAAAAGCAAAAAAAGTGGTTTCAAGCATTGGCAAAACTGCATCGTTGTGGGTAGTCTAACTGGGTTGGGGAAAAGAGGTGTTGGGGTTGGGGCGAGGAGAAGAAAAGCTTGGCTTATGAGCTATTTTCATGTGGGTTCCATGTTATTTTCTGTATCTTAAACCCAACCGTTGGCAAGCACGGGACAGGAAAAAAAACGATGCATCCCTAAGGCCATAATTTCCCTATTCTATTTCCTTATCCCCAACCCAATCGCACCCAAACGCTACCTTATGGTGGTTTTGAAGGTAGTTTTCCATTTTTCTTAAAACAAAAATATTTCTGTATAATCTAGAAACTAATAAAAAATTTTAAATCGCAAAAATATGACATATCTATCATGCTCCATGTACAATAAAATTCAAAAAGTATAATTGAAATAAATAACACATGTGTTCTGACTAAAATCAATAAAACACCGAAAACACGAAGAAATAATATACAAATAGCTTTGAGTATAGAACCAATAGTTATGTTATATTTCAAGAAAAAAATTGACATGAGTTTCATATTTTATTTAAAATGAATTAGTTATTTCACAAATGCCCCTCACTAACTCCCGCGCGCAGGCCGAGCAGGAGCACCGCGAGCGTGCGCTCCACCGCGCCAGGCCAGCAACTTCGCCCTCTGCGTCATTGTCTCCGTCCCCGTCGGCACGGGTGTGCTCGAGCTCACCGCTCCACCCACGTTGGCTTCCAGTTCAGCAACTTCCGTCAGCAAACAGAAAGGTTGACCACGGGTGCAAACGAGAGCCAATTCAGGGACTAGCAAAGGCAAAATGCAAGTTTTAGGGTCCGTGTGCTACAATTATGCATGTTTAAGGACTTGCAATGCAATTTTCTCGTCTTGTTCAGGTGCATGCGTAAGTGCTAGCGTAGCGGCAAAGCCGCCGTAATAGAACGACAACCAGAACAAGATACTGGCATACTGCATCACATATTGCTAGTTTAATTAGTACGTAAGTGCTTGCGTAGAGGTGTACTTGTGTTTGTCTTCTAGGAAAGGAAAAAGTCTATTTTTGACCATCCAACTCTTTTCTCAGTTTGATTTTGGCCATCAAACTCTAAAACCGGGTATCTTTGGCCATTCAACTATCAAAACCGTTCAAGTTTGGCCATCGGGCTGTTTTATGAGTGGTTTTAACTTTTTTTAGTTACAATTTAGTCCTTAGATCTTAAAATGATTATTAATTTTTGCTCGTATCTCCGATTTAGGTGATTCTTGTGGTCTCGTGTTCCTAACGGTGAACTATATTTTAAAGTGATCTTTATACTATTTTATCACTATTTGTTATATTATTTTTTTGTTGTTGTGTAGAAACAAAAATATAAGAAAAGTAAAACAAACAATTATAAAATAATATATTCAATATTTTAACAGATAAAGTTCATCGTTACGAATGCATGACCACTAGAATCACTTAAATCATAGATAGGAGAAAAAGCTAATAATCATTTTAAGATTCAATGATTAAAAAGGACTAATTTAGTGCTTTTTAGTCCTTGGATGTTAAAATGATTACTGTCTTTTTTCTTGCATCTCCAATTTAAGTGATTCTAGTGGTCATTCATTCGTAACGATGAGCTTTACATTCTAAAATGTTGATTATATTATTTTATAATTATTTGTTTAATTTTTCTTATATTATTTTTTTCTACACAACAACAAAAAATAATATAACTAATAGTGTCAAAATAATATAAATATTATTTTAAAAGATAATGCATTCCGTTAGGAACACGTGAACGCAAGAATCACCTAAATTGGAGGTACGGATAAAAAGTAATAATCATTTTAAGATCTAAGGACTAAATTGTAAATAAAAAAAGTGAAAACCACTCATCAAAACAACCCGATGGCCAAATTTGAACGGTTTTGATAGTTGGATGGTCAAAGATACCCGGTTTTAGAGTTCGATGGCCAAAACCAAACTGAGGCAGGAGTTAGATGGTCAAAAATAGACCTTTTCCTCTAGGAAATATACCCGTACTTGATACGCAAAAATGTTATTTTTTTTAGATAATACGCAAAAATGTTATAGTCTAAACTTTTCTTTGTGCCTAGACATTTCCTTAAGGTGCAAAATGAAAACTCCAGGAAATATATTACTTTCCTATGGAAATATCTTTTAAGTTCACGAAACATATATGCCGTACTCGTTAAAGTTGTGTGGCTCTGGTGAAATGCTAATTATGTAATTTTTATGAAACTTATAATTTTTTTTATTTCTGCTATTAAAGCATCTCTAACAGTCCATATTTCTCCAATCCAACTAACCATATTGGCTAAGGTTGATGAAAACAATTGGTGCTCTAGCTCTTTTTTTTAAAAAAAAAAATGATACAAAACAATAATCAACCCCAACTAAATCTCCCTGAGTTGAGTCTCTTATTGTTTTCTAATGCGATTCGGAGATTAAAAACCAACTCTTTGAATATCTGATGAAAATGGTACTGTGACATTTCAATAACATCTTATTTGGAATGGATTGGAAGATGGGTGGAGATACTTTTATATGATATTGTTTATTTCACTCAATGGATCTCTAGACGGTTTATTGTGTGATTCCAAGAGAGTATGAGTGCAATTCCCTTATACTTCAGCTATTGTATTCATCATGTATGCTATGTTTTTTTAGTCAATCATGTATGCGTTGCTATGTACACGCTCATATGTCTCTTATGCTCTAAGTGTTATAAGCAGTTACTAGTCAAGTTTCGGTGGGATTCACTAAATAGTTACTCCACTAAATAGTTGTAGTACATTAGAAGAATTAAGGAACGTTCATACTTTCGGAGGTGAAGATGATGTTGTACAGGGTGTCACCGAAGCTATACCTTCCAAACAGAAGAAGTTCTGACTTGTGATTCGACGACTTGGATCAGAAATTTTGTTTCTTTTTTTAGAAAAGAAATTTTGTTTCTAATACTAGTCTACTGGGAATGCCTGCGAATTTTCCCATTCTCAACCGCCAATTGAAATCCTGTTTGTACCTGGACGCCTCAGCGGGTCCCGCTCTCCAGCAGAAACAAACATGTCCGTCGGGCAGTGCGCAACGTGCAAGTCAAAGCAGAAAGCACTGTGCTGTGCAACGGTCACCTGGCCGCCGCGAGCCCGCGACCACCCGGCCAGCTCCCCGTAACGTACACTTGCCAGCAATTCAAATCGAGACCTACCATACCATCACCGAAAGCTGCTGCAATTACACTCGCTGCCTCCCTCTCCGCCCTCCCCTCCCCACCCCCACACGACCCACCGCCGCCATTCCGATCCCGATAGAATTCCGCCGCTGCGAGTGTGAGCCCCCCCCCAATCCAGGGCTGCTTCATTCCCCACGCGCGTGCCTTGCCGGTTTTCGCTCGCCCAGATCCGATCCAAATCCCAATCTCGCCGCCGTCACCAATGGGACCGGAGCCGGCCGAATCCTCTCCTTCGCCGGAGCCGGAGCTGACGCACTCACCGGAGCCGGAGATCCCCTGCCACGACAACCGGGTAAGCAGCTCGTCTTCCAGCTACCGCCGCTTGCGAGTTCGCTCGATTTCGTGAGTCGTGACGGCTTCTTGTGTTTTGTGCGCGCCTGGGCGGGATGCAGAACTGGAAGGCGGACATGATGTCGGCGCTGGGGGAGTCGGTCTCCTTCGGCCGCTACCTCACCGAGCCACTCGAGTGGGGGAAGTGGTCCGCCTTCGCGCACAACCGCTACCTCGAGGAGGCGGCCGTGCAGGCGCGCCCGGGATCCGTCGCGCAGAAGAAGGCCTTCTTCGAGGCGCACTACGCCAGGAAGAAGCGCAAGAGCGAGGACCACGGCGCGGCCGCTGATGATGCTGATGGCGGCCTCGAGGAGGCGGCGGAGGAGGAGGACGGTGGCACTGGCACCGCCTCGTGGCCGTCGTCGCCGGCGGAGTCCTCCTGCATGACGGACCAGGCACCGGCGCCGGGGGACCAGGAGATGTGCGGCGATGGCGAGACCGGCGTGGTGACTTGTGGTGGTTGTGGTGCCAGTGATGAGCTTGTGGAAGTAACGGAGGAGCTCGCCGCCGTTACCAATGCGGTTGGTCCTTCTTGCAGGATGGATGAACACGTTGATGAGTTGCGCCATGCGGAGAACGGCAATGAGCAAGTTGCTGGACCAGTTTTGGCATCGCTAGAGAAGAAAGATGTGTGCTCCAGCAATTTGGTGGCTGTTGATGCGATAGAGAAGCAACCGTTGAAGGTAATCGATACATTGTCTTGTCATTTTTTTTTCTTGTGTCAATGAGCAGTAAAATTAATTTGCTAACTCAACTGTTAACATGGCCTATGTGTTGTTTGCAGGAGAGCTCTATTATTAACCAGGATATAACGGATTCTGCCAAGAAAAGGAGGATCCAGATGTCATCCCTGTTTCAAAAGCCGACCAGATTCAGATCTCCCCCTTCAGGAAAGAAAGGGCAGTCTTCATCAGTGAAACGACGGTCACCTCTGCATTCTGCAAAGGAGAATACCTCGCCTCCTGGTACAGAAGATAACATGCAAGGACTAACTTTTGTCCCCCAAAAGAGGTCCACATTGACAGCACTACACATGCATAAGAGTTTCACTCGATGTGAAATGGGAAATGCTGCCTCAGGCTCAAGAAATCTTGGTACTACAATTGCTGAGAGGATTAGCCAGTTGGAGTCTGCAAGCAGGCCTGTGGAAACCACTCGGCTTGAGGAATTTGGACCACCAAGAAATGTACATACAGATTTCTAGCATGGATTGAGTTTATCTTTTAATCTTGTTTAGGAATTCTAATAATTCTCAGTCTGGCATTTATATTTATTTGCTGTCATGAATATTACAGACATTTTCCACAGTTTTGCCAGAAACAGCTCAAGGGAAATCTCAAGTGGACGAACAAAGGTACCATTTGAAAGCCAAAAGCTATGAGTATTCTAGGACTTAGTCAGTAGGAAATGAATTCTGACTCTCGAAATATAATGAGATTGTTAGTTGTCTAAAAAATATGACAGTACTATATTAATAAAATAACAAAGCTTTATTGTCACATTTGTATTGGTTCGACAGATACCTTTAAGATTTTAAACCATCTACTAAACGTATCCTATGTTTGTGTGCATCATTCAGGTCCTCCCATATAATGAGGATTAAAGAAAAGCTATTCGGATCAACATCACCATCTGTGCATCAGAAAAATAGTGTAACTAAAGGAAAAGAGGTAGGCACTCACCAAATGTTTATTGTGTTGCAGATAGAGGTTTGAATGATGATACATAAAGAATGCAGCTGAACTTCGCTATTTGGATGTGTTATATACATTTCCATGGCTTTGCAACTTACTTGTAGATGGAATTTGGTAGTAACAAGAGTTCCTGCTAACAACGCGAGAACAAGTTTGAAGTTGTGTTATTTTGGTATTACAGCTTCTTATCTATCTTTATTGGCAATGGCGAAAGTTTACCTCACCTCTATCTAGTAATTGAACCTTTAAGGCAAATGCTTTTATGCAAATTTCCAAAGAAAACTGAAAAGAAATTATAGTGCACACATCACATGTTTAGAGTTTCTGTCATGCAGAGGAAGGTCAACAATGAACCTGATTTTAAAGAATCAAGCCAGAGTTTTTGCTTCAAAGCCAGGCCACTGCCAAATTTCTATCGAAAACATAAACAAGCAAAAGATACTAGTCAGCAGGTAAGACCCTTTTCTACGCTTCTGTATTATATTCGAGTGTGTGGTTTCAATGTTGTTTGCAAATCAGTGACAGATGCTCATTAGCAAATGCTAATTTTGCAAAAAGAAAGATATCCTTATTGTAACTATACATAGTGTAACTACAACCGTACAGGATCTCAAAAACACATGCATTGTTTGTTCTAATTGAAATTTACTTTGGTATGACATCCGAATGAATAATACACAAAAAAATATTTTTTTCCTGTGGTAGGTATGTACACCTTTCTAGAATTGTTAATATATAACGACGATAGAAATCAGCATCACATGTAGATAGCCGGCTTTCATAGTGTTTATACTGCTCTTACTGCTGATCTTGGGATAACTATGCCGAACAAATTGGTAAGTCAGAGCATCTTTCTAGAATCATTAACACAGAGTGATACGCTGATCTTGCAATTGCTATGCTAAACAAATTCACCTGTATTTTGATTTTTGTCTTGAACCTATTCACACTATGCCCCTCATTTGGTATCAATGTTTTGGTTACAAATTTCTAACTGCAAAATTATTCAAATGCAGACTGCCCAACAACTACCACGGGACAGCAACCATTCACTGACTGATGCACAGCAAATGGACAAAGGTGTATCCAAGGAGAGACAAATATGTTGTTTCCCCATCAGAAAGCTGTATTAGATCTGTCTCTCTTTTCTTATTCTTTCTGATTAGGTTTCCAGTAAATAATAGCTTATTCTTTACATTCGTATTGGTTGTGCTTTATTACCTATTTAGGACAACAACTAATCTTATGTACCCATCGTGGAG